>CATOZT010000052.1:0-2500 GCA_954870665.1 Stratiomys singularior
GCCCGATCCCACCCATATAGACATCAGCATCTGCATCATCTTGCCTTTATGGGGTTCACAGCGTATCCCAAGCCATATGTGAACCATAGCATCTCGTCTGTGGAGGTGCCATCGGCATCCACCTTGACTGTGTCGAGCTGTAATGCTCTCTTAAAATTTTCTTTGAAATTTATCAAAGTAAAAATGTTTGGATTCGGACTTCGGCCCGATCCCACCCATATAGGACATCAGCATTCTGCATCATCTTGCCTTTATGGGGGTTCACAGCGTATCCCAAGCCATATTGTGAACCATAGCATCTCGTCTGTGGAGGTGCCATCGGCATCCACCTTGACTGTGTCGAGCTGTAATGCTCTCTTAAAATTTCTTTGAAATTATCAAAGTAAAAATGTTTGGATCGGACTTCGGCCCGATCCCACCCATATAGACATCAGCATTCTGCATCATCCTTGCCTTTATGGGGGTTCACAGCGTATCCCAAGCCGTATGTGAACCATAGCATCTCGTCTGTGGAGTGCCATCGGCATCCACCTTGACTGTGTCGAGCTGTAATGCTCTCTTAAAATTTTCTTTGAAATTTATCAAAGTAAAAATGTTTGGATTCGGACTTCGGCCCGACCCCACCCATATAGACATCAGCATTCTGCATCATCTTGCCTTTATGGGGGTTCACAGCGTATCCCAAGCCATATGTGAACCATAGCATCTCGTCCTGTGGAGGTGCCATCGGGCATCCACCTTGACTGTGTCGAGCTGTAATGCTCTCTTAAAATTTTCTTTGAAATTTATCAAGTAAAAATGTTTGGATTCGGACTTCGGCCCGACCCCACCCATATAGACATCAGCATTCTGCATCATCTTGCCTTTATGGGGGTTCACAGCGTATCCCAAGCCATATGTGAACCATAGCATCTCGTCTGTGGAGGTGCCATCGGCATCCACCTTGACTGTGTCGAGCTGTAATGCTCTCTTAAAATTTTCTTTGAAATTTATCAAAGTAAAAATGTTTGGATTCGGACTTCGGCCCGATCCCACCCATATAGACATCAGCATTCTGCATCATCTTGCCTTTATGGGGGTTCACAGCGTATCCCAAGCCATATGTGAACCATAGCATCTCGTCTGTGGAGGTGCCATCGGCATCCACCTTGACTGTGTCGAGCTGTAATGCTCTCTTAAAATTTTCTTTGAAATTTATCAAAGTAAAAATGTTTGGATTCGGACTTCGGCCCGATCCACCCATATAGACATCAGCATTCTGCATCATCTTGCTTATGGGGGTTCACAGCGTATCCCAAGCCGTATGTGAACCATAGCATCTCGTCTGTGGAGGTGCCATCGGCATCCACCTTGACTGTGTCGAGCTGTAATGCTCTCTAAAATTTTCTGTGAAATTTATCAAAGTAAAAATGTTTGATTCGGACTTCGGCCCGACCCCACCCATATAGACATCAGCATTCTGCAATCATCTTGCCTTTATGGGGGTTCACAGCGTATCCCAAGCCATATGTGAACCATAGCATCTCGTCTGTGGAGGTGCCATCGGCATCCACCTTACTGTGTCGAGCTGTAATGCTCTCTTAAAATTTTCTTTGAAATTTATCAAAGTAAAATGTTTGATTCGGACTTCGGCCCCGACCCCACCCATATAGACATCAGCATTCTGCTCATCTTGCCTTATGGGGTTCACAGCGTATCCCAAGCCATATGTGAACCATAGCATCTCGTCTGTGGAGGTGCCATCGGCATCCACCTTGACTGTGTCGAGCTGTAATGCTCTCTTAAAATTTTCTTTGAAATTTATCAAAGTAAAAATGTTTGGATTCGGACTTCGGCCCGATCCCACCCATATAGACATCAGCATTCTGCATCATCTTGCCTTTATGGGGTTCACAGCGTATCCCAAGCCATATGTGAACCATAGCATCTCGTCTGTGGAGGTGCCATCGGCATCCACCTTGACTGTGTCGAGCTGTAATGCTCTCTTAAAATTTTCTTTGAAATTTATCAAAGTAAAAATGTTTGGATTCGGACTTCGGCCCGATCCCACCCATATAGACATCAGCATTCAGCATCATCTTGCCTTTATGGGGGTTCACAGCGTATCCCAAGCCGTATGTGAACCATAGCATCTCGTCTGTGGAGGTGCCATCGGCATCCACCTTGACTGTGTCGAGCTGTAATGCTCTCTTAAAATTTTCTTTGAATTTATCAAGTAAAAATGTTTGGATTCGGACTTCGGCCCGACCCCACCCATATAGACATCAGCATTCTGCATCATCTTGCCTTTATGGGGGTTCACAGCGTATCCCAAGCCATATGTGAACCATAGCCATCTCGTCTGTGGAGGTGCCATCGGCATCCACCTTGACTGTGTCGAGCTGTAGTGCTCTCTTAAAATTTTCTTTGAAATTTATCAAATCAAAATGTTTGGATACGGACTTCAGCCCGATCCCACCTATATAGACATCAGCATTCTGCATCATCTTGTCTCTTCATG
>CATOZT010000052.1:10000-12500 GCA_954870665.1 Stratiomys singularior
AGTTCAACCAATATAACGATCAGAGATCGCTTGGTTTTAGCCTAATAAAAGCACACGTTCCATAAGGTCCGTGTTTATATTGCATGTATTAGCTCTAGAATTACCACAGTTATCCAAGTAACTGTTAACGATCTAAGGAACCATAACTGATATAATGAGCCTTTTGCGGTTTCACTGTTAATTCGTGTGTACTTAGACATGCATGGCTTAATCTTTGAGACAAGCATATAACTACTGGCAGGATCAACCAGAATAATAAATATTCAAGGGAAAGGTAAAAACCTTTGGATATCAAGATTAATGGTAATGATATCATAACTACAAATTTTACATGTGAAATTTACACAATTCCACATAACCCAGTTTTCATATTCATTAACTTCCCATCGGGTCAACATACTAACCATTATTTTGGTTGTACTATTTTCTTTTGATTATTTGAATCTATCGATTCCCTTTATTGAAAGAATTTGCAAATGTTTCGGTCATTGTAACAATGCCATAATACTTGTCCACATTGGAACTTCGCTACAAATAAGAAAACTTATAAGTCGCATTCGTTCGTGGACACACTTGGAATAATGATCATAATTTCATAATATCTCGAAAGCATCACCATATATGATGGTGCCCTCCGTATTATGCTCATATAATCATAATCATCGTCTTACATCTTTTAAATATTTTTATTATGACTTCATAATGCTCGTTAATAAATTTGCCCAAATAATGAACTTTTATTAACTTCATTATACTTCCATAATAACCTCGACACCTTCGCCATACATCAGGTCTTGCGAAGATTATACTTGTATAATCACTGCGAGACCTTTTTTATTTTTTATTATGGTTTCATAATGCTCATTAATAAACTTGTCCAAAAAAGACAATTTTTCATTAACTTGATTATACTCCCATAATAACCTCGAAACCTTCTTCATACATTAGGTCTCACGATGATTATACTTGTATAATCACTGCGAGACCTTATGTAGGAAAGTCTTATTAATTCATTTTATTGATGTATTACTGATGTAATATGTTTAATAATACTCATACAAACTGATTTCATCTTTGAAATCATTCATATGAGTTTGGACCTTGACTGCCGCTGACGGCATACAGTATCCTATATTACTTTTTTACCAAAATACCAACACATTTTGTACCCACTTTTTTATTTATTATTTCTCAACTATAGAGATGATATTAAAACTTTCTAATTTACTTTCAAATTACAATTCACAAATTTGATTAGCAAAAACTCTCGAATTTCTCATGATTTTAAGCAAATTGGTTTCGCCCGGATTATACAAGTATAATGTCCGACGATACCTCTCCATACAGAAGGTCCCATTTTGGTGATTTTTTATTATAGATGTATAATGTTGTTTTCACAATGTTGTTATTTTATTACACAAAATAAACACACCAACAGTGGACATACCACGGCACTGATAGATTTTGCCTTACCTAAGTTTTTGTTGTTGGTATTATGCAAGTATAATATAACCGATACCTCCCCATATAAGAGGTATGATTTTCTAGGATTTTCATTATGAAAGTATAATATTGGTTTGAGACCTCGATATGAGAGGTATGATTTTTGTGGAGTTTGATTATAAAAGTATAATGTTTGTTAGACCTCGATATGAGAGGTATGATTTTCATGGATTTTGATTATAGAAGTATAATGTTGGTTTGAGACCTCGATATGAGAGGTATGATTTTCGTGGATTTTGATTATAGAAGTATAATGTTTGTGAGACCTCGATATGAGAGGTATGATTTTCATGGATTTTGATTATGAAAGTATAATGTTGGTTTGAGACCTCGATATGAGAGGTATGATTTTCGTCAATTTTGATTATAGAAGTATAATGTTTGTGAGACCTCGAAATGAGAGGTATGATTTTCATGGATTTTGATTCTGAAAGTATAATGTTGGTTTGAGACCTCGATGTGAGAGGTGTGATTTTCGTGGATTTTGATTATAGAAGTATAATGTTTGTGAAACCTCGATATGAGAGGTATGATTTTCATGGATTTTGATTATGAAAGTATAATGTTGGTTTGAGACCTCGATATGAGAGGTATGATTTTCATGGATTTTGATTATGAAAGTATAATGTTTGTGAGACCTCGATATGAGAGGTATGATTTTTGTGGATTTTGATTATAGAAGTATAATCTTTGTGAGACCTCGATATGAGAGGTATGATTTTTGTGGATTTTGATTATAGAAGTATAATCTTTTTGAGACCTCGATATGAGAGGTATGATTTTTGTGGATTTTGATTATAGAAGTATAATCTTTGTGATACCTCGATATGAGAGGTATGATTTCTGTGGATTTTGATTATAGAAGTATAATCTTTGTGAGACCTCGATATGAGAGGTATGATTTTTGATTTTGGTTATGGATTTTGATTATAGAAGTATAATCTTTGTGAGACCTCGATATGAGAGGTATGATTTTTGTCAATTTTGATTATAGAAG
>CATOZT010000053.1:0-26722 GCA_954870665.1 Stratiomys singularior
CTTCAATCTTCAAACATCAATCATCAATCAGCAATCATCAATCATTAATCATCGATCATCGATCATCAATCAACAATCAGCAGTCATCAATCATCAATCATCGATCATAAATCGTCAATCATCAATCATCAATCATCAATCATCAATCATCAATCATCAATCATCAATCATCAATCATCAATCATCAATCACTAATCATCAATCATAAATCAAAAATCATGAAACATCAATCATCAATCATCAATCACTCATCATCAGTCATCAATCGTCAATCATCTATCATCAATCATCAATTATCGATTATCAATCATCAATCATCAATATTCAATCATCAATCATCAATAATCACTCATCAATCATGAATCATCAATCATCAATAATCAGTCATCAATCATAAATCATCAATCATCAATCATCAATCATCAATCATCAATCATCAATCATCAATCATCAATCATCAATCATCAATCATCAATCATCAATCATCAATCATCAATCATCAATCATCAATCATCAATCATCAATCATCAATCATCAATCATCAATCATCAATCATCAATCATCAATCATCAATCATCATTCATCAATCATCAATCATCAATCATCAATCATCAATCATCAATCATCAATGATCAATGATCAATGATCAATGATCAATGATCAATCATCAATCAACAATCATCAATCATCAATCATCAATCATCAATCATCAATCATCAATCATCAATCATCAATCATCAATCCATCAATCATCAATCATCAATCATCAATCATCAATCATCAATCATCAATCATCAATCATCAATCATCAATCATCAATCATCAATCATCAATCATCAATCATCAATAATCAATCATCAATCATCAATCATCAATCATCAATCAGCAATCATCAATCATAAATCAACAATCATCAATAATCAATCATCAATCATCAATCAACAATCATCAATCATCAAACATCAATCATCTATCATGAATCATCAATAATCGATTATCATCATCAATCATCAATCATCAATCATCATTCATGATTTTATCAATCATCAATCATCAATCATTAATCATCAATCACCAATCATCAATCATCAATCATCAATCATCAATCATCAATCATCAATCATCAATCATCAATCAATCAATCATCAATCATCACTCATCAATAATCAATCATCAATCATCAATCATCAATCATCAATCATCAATCATCAACCATCAATCATCAATCATCAATCATCAATCATCAATCATCAATTATCAATCATCAATTATCAATCATCAATCATCAATCATCAATCATAAATCATCAATCTTCAATCTTCAAACATCAATCATCAATCATCAATCATCAATCATTAATCATCGATCATCAATCAACAATCAGCAGTCATCAATCATCAATCATCGATCATAAATCGTCAATCATCAATCATCAATCATCAATCATCAATCATCAATCATCAATCATCAATCATCAATCATCAATCATCAATCATCAATCACTAATCATCAATCATAAATCAAAAAATCATGAAACATCAATCATCAATCATCAAGCACTCATCATCAGTCATCAATCATCAATCATCAATCATCAATCATCAATCATCAATCATCAATCATCAATCATCAATCATCAATAATCAATCATCAATCATCAATCATCAATCATCAATCATCAATCAGCAATCATCAATCATAAATCAACAATCATCAATAATCAAATCATCAATCATCAATCAACAATCATCAATCATCAAACATCAATCATCTATCATGAATCATCAATAATCGATTATCATCATCAATCATCAATCATCAATCATCATTCATGATTTATCAATCATCAATCATCAATCATTAATCATCAATCATCAATCATCAATCATCAATCATCAATCATCAATCATCAATCATCAATCATCAATCATCAATCATCAATCATCAATCATCAATCATCAATCATCAATCATCAATCATCAATCATCAATCATCAATCATCAATCATCAATCATCAATCATCAATAATCAATCATCAATCATCAATCATCAATCATCAATCAGCAATCATCAATCATAAATCAACAATCATCAATAATCAATCATCAATCATCAATCAACAATCATCAATCATCAAACATCAATCATCTATCATGAATCATCAATAATCGATTATCATCATCAATCATCAATCATCAATCATCATTCATGATTTATCAATCATCAATCATCAATCATTAATCACCAATCATCAATCATCAATCATCAATCATCAATCATCAATCATCAATCATCAATCATCAATCATCAATCATCAATCATCAATCATCAATCATCAATCATCAATCATCAATCATCAATCATCAATCATCAATCATCAATCATCAATCATCAATCATCAATAATCAATCATCAATCATCAATCATCATCATCAATCATCAATCAGCAATCATCAATCATAAATCAACAATCATCAATAATCAATCATCAATCATCAATCAACAATCATCAATCATCAAACATCAATCATCTATCATGAATCATCAATAATCGATTATCATCATCAATCATCAATCATCAATCATCATTCATGATTTATCAATCATCAATCATCAATCATTATCATCAATCACCAATCATCAATCATTAATCATCAATCATCAATCACCAATCATCAATCATCAATCATCAATCATCAATCATCATCATCAATCATCAATCATCAATCATCAATCATCAATCATCAATCATCAATCATCAATCATCAATCATCAATCATCAATCATCAATCATCAATCATCAATCATCAATCATCAATCATCAATCATAAATCATCAATCATCACTCATCAATCATCAATCATCTATCATCAATCATCAATCATCAATCATCAATCATCAATCATCAATCATCAATCATCAATCATCAATCATCAACCATCAATCATCAAACATCAATCATCAATCATCATTCATGATTTATCAATCACTAATCATCAATGATCAATCATCAATCATCAATCATCAATCATCAGTCATTAATCATCAGTCATTAATCATCAATCATTAATCATCAATCATCAATCATCAATCATCAATCCTCAATTATCTATCATCAATCATCAATGATCAATCATCAATCACCAATCATCAATCATCAATCATCAATCATCAATCATCAATCATCAATCATCAATCATCAATCATCAATCATCAATCATCAATCATCAATCATCAATCATCAATCATCAATCATCAATCATCAATCACCATCATCAATCATCAATCATCAATCATCAATCATCAATCATCAATCATCAATCATCAATCATCAATCATCAATCATCAATCATTAATCATCAATCATCAATCATCAATCATCAATCATTAATCGTCAATCATCAATGATCAATGATCAATCATCAATCATCAATCATCAATCATCAAACATCAATCATCAATCATCATTCATGAATTATCAATCATCGATAATCAATCATAAATCATCAATCATCAATCATCAATCATCAATCATCAATCATCAATCATCAATCATCAATCATCAATCATCAATCATCAATCATCAATCATCAATCATCAATCATCAATCATCAATCATCAATCATCAATCATCAATCATCAATCATCAATCATCAATCATCAATCATCAATCATCAATCATCATCATCAATCATCACTCATCAATCATCAATCATCAATCATCAATCATCAATCATCAATAATCAAACATCAATCATCAATCATCATTCATGATTTATCAATCATCAATCATCAATCATCAATCATCAATCATCAATCATCAATCATCAATCATCAATCATCAATCATCAATCATCAATCATCAATCATCAATCATCAATCATCAATCATCATCATCAATCATCAATCATCAATCATCAATCATCAATCATCAATCATCAATCATCAATCATTAATCATCAATCATCAATCATCAATCATCAATCATCAATCATCAATCATCAATGATCAATCATCAATCATCAATCATCAATCATCAATCATCAATCATCAAACATCAATCATCAATCATCATTCATGAATTATCAATCATCGATAATCAATCATCAATCATCAATCATCAATCATCAATCATCAATCATCAATCATCAATCATCAATCATCAATCATCAATCATTAATCATCAATCATCAATCATCAATCATCAATCATCAATCATCAATCATCACTCATCAATCATCAATCATCAATCATCAATCATCAATCATCAATCATCAATCATCAATCATCAATCATCAATCAACAATCATCAATCATCAATCATCAATCATCAATCATCAATCATCAATCATCAATCATCAATAATCAAACATCAATCATCAATCATCATTCATGATTTATCAATCATCAATCATCAATCGTTAATTATCAATCACCAATCATCAATCATCAATCATCAATCATCAATCATCAATCATCAATCATCAATCATCAATCATCAATCATCAATCATCAATCATCAATCATCAATCATCAATCACCAATCATCAATCATCAATCATCAAACATCAATCTTCAATAATCAATCATCAATCATCAATCATCAATCATCAATCATTAATCATCAATAATCAAACATCAATCATCAATCATCATTCATGATTTATCAATCATCAATCATCAATCATCAATCATTAATCATCAATCATCAATCACCAATCATCAATCATCAATCATCAATCATCAATCATCAATCATCAATCATCAATCATCAATCATCAAACATCAATCATCAATCATCATTCATGATTTATCAATCATCAATCATCTATGATCAACCATCAATCATCAATCATCAATCATCAATCATCAATTATCAATCATCAATCATCAATCATTAATTATCAGTCATCAATCATCAATCATCAATTATCAATCATCAATCATCAATCATCAATCATCAATCATCAATCATCAATCATGAAACATCAATCATCAATCCTCAATTATCTATCATCAATCATCAATCATCAATCATCAATCATCAATCATCAATCATCAATCATCAATCATCAATCATCAATCATCAATCATCAATAATCAAACATCAATCATCATCATCATTCATGATTTATCAATCATCAATCATCAATCATTAATCATCAATCATCAATCACCAATCATCAATCATCAATCATCAATCATCAATCATCAATCATCAATCATCAATCATCAATCATCAATCATCAATCATCAATCATCATCATCAATCATCAATCATCAATCATCAATCATCAATCATCAATCATCAATCATCAATCATCAATCATCAATCATCAATCATCAATCACCAATCATCAATCATCAATCATCATTCATGATTTATCAACCATCAATCATCAATGATCAATGATCAATCATCAATCATTAATCATCAATCATCAATCACCAATCATCAATCATCAATCATCAATCATCAATCATCAATCATCAATCATCAATCAGCAATCATCAATCATCAATCATCAAACATCAATCATCAATCATCATTCATGATTTATCAATCATCAATCATCTATGATCAACCATCAATCATCAATCATCAATCATCAATCATCAATCATCAATCATCAATCATCAATTATCAATCATCAATCATCAATCATTAATCATCAGTCATCAATCATCAATCATCAATCATCAATCATCAATCATCAATCATCAATCATCAATCATCAATCATCAAACATCAATCATCAATCCTCAATTATCTATCATCAATCATCAATCATCAATCATCAATCATCAATCATCAATCATCAATCATCAATCATCAATAATAAACATCAATCATCAATCCTCATTCATGATTTATCAATCATCAATCATCAATCATTAATCATCAATCATCAATCATCAATCAATAATCTTCAGTCATCAATCATCAATCATCAATCATCAATCATCAATCATCAATCATTAATCATAAATCATCAAACATCAATCATCAATCATCATTCATGATTTATCAATCATCAATCATAAATGATCAATCATCAATCATCAATCATCAATCATTAATCATCAATCATTTAATCATCAGTCATCAATCATCAATCATCAATCATCAATCATCAATCATCAATCATCAATCATCAATCATTAATCATCAGTCATCAATCATCAATCATCAATCATCAATCATAAACCATCAATCCTCAATCATCAATCATCAATCATCAATCATCAATCATCAACATCAATCATCATTCATGATTTATCAATCATCAGTCATCGATTATTAATCATCAATCATCAATCCTCAATCATTAATCATCAGTCATCAATCATTAATCATCAATCATCAATCACCAATCATCAATTATCAATTATCAATCATCAATCATCAATCATCAATCATCAATCCTCAATTATCTATCATCAATCAACCATCATCAATCATCAATCATCAATCATCAATCATCAATCATCAATCATCAATCATCAATCATCAATCATCAATCATCAATCATCAATCATCAATCAACAATCATCAATCATCAATCATTAATCATCAATCATCAATCATCAATCCTCAATTATCTATCATCAATCATAAATCATCAATCATCAATCATCAATCATAAATCATAAATCATCAAACATCAATCATCAATCATGAATCATTCATCATCAGTCATCAATCGTCAATCATCTATCACCAATCATCAAATAACGATTATCAATCATCAATCATCAATAATCAATCATCAATCATCACTCATTAATCATCAATCATCAATCATCAATCATCAATCGTCAATCATCAATCATCAATCATCAATCATCAATCACCAATCATCAATCATCAATTATCAATCATCAATCATCAATCATCAATCATCAATCATCAATCACATCATCAATCATCAATCATCAATCATCAATCATCAATCATCAATCATCAATCATCAATGATCAATCATCAATCATCAATCATCAATCAACAATCATCAATCATCAATCATGCAATCATCAATCATCAATCATCAATCATCAATCATCAATCATCAATCATCAATCATCAATCATCAATCATCAATCATCAATCATCAATCATCAATCATCAATCAACAATCATCAATCATAAATCATCAATCATCAATCATCAATCATCAATCATCAATCATCAATCAACAATCATCAATCATCAAACATCAATCATCAATCATCAATCCTCAATCATCAATCATCAATCATAAATCATCAATCATCAATCATCAATCATCAATCATCAATCATCAATCATCAATCATCAATCATCAATCATCAATCATCAATCATCAATCATCAATCATCAAACATCAATCATCAATCATCAATCATCAATCATCACTCATCAACCATCAATCATCAATCATCAATCATCAATCATCAATCATCAATCATCAATCATCAATCATCAATCATCAATCATCAATTACCAATCATCAAACATCAATCGTCAATCATCATTCATGATTTATCAATCATCAATTATCAATGATCGATCATCAATCATCAATCATCAATCATTAATCATCAGTCGTCATCATCATCATGAATCATCAATCATCAATCATCAATCATCAATCATCAATCATCAATCATCAATCACCAATCATCAATCTTCAAACATCAATCATCAATCATCAATCATCAATCATCAATCATCAATCATCAATCATCAATCATCAATCATCAATCCTCAATAATCTATCATCATTCATCAATCATCAATCATCAATCATCAATCATCAATCATCAATCATCAATCATCAATCATCAATCATCAATCATCAATCATCAATCATCAATCATCAAACATTAATCATCAGTCATCATTCATGATTTATCAATCATCAATCATCAATGATCAATCATCAATCATCAATCATCAATCATCAATCATCAATCATCAATCACCAATCATCAATCATCAATCATCAATCATCAATCATCAATCATCAATCATCAATCATAAATCATCAATCATCAATCATCAATCATCAATCAACAATCATCAATCATCAAACATCAATCATCAATCATCAATCCTCAATCATCAATCATCAATCATAAATCATCAATCATAAATCATCAATCGTCAATCGTCAATCATCAATCATCAATCATCAATCATCAATCATCAATCATCAATCCTCAATTATCTATCATCAATCATCAATCATCAATCATCAATCATCAATCATAAATCATAAATCATCAAACATCAATCATCAATCATGAATCATTCATCATCAGTCATCAATCGTCAATCATCTATCATCAATCATCAAATAACGATTATCATCAATAATCAATCATCAATAATCACTCATTAATCATCAATCATCAATCATCAATCATCAATCGTCAATCATCAATCATCAATCATCAATCATCAATCATCAATCATCAATCATCAATCATCAATCATCAATCATCAATCATCAATCATCAATCATCAATCATCAATCATCAATCACCAATCATCAATCATCAATCATCAATCATCAATCATCAATGATCAATCATCAATCATCAATCATCAATCAACAATCATCAATCATCAATCATCAATCATCAATCATCAACCATCAATCATCAATCATCAATCATCAATCAACAATCATCAATCATAAATCATCAATCATCAATCATCAATCATCAATCATCAATCAACAATCATCAATCATCAAACATCAATCATCAATCATCAATCCTCAATCATCAATCATCAATCATAAATCATCAATCATCAATCATCAATCATCAATCATCAATCGTCAATCATCAATCATCAATCATCAATCATCAATCATCAATCATCAATCATCAATCATCAATCATCAATCAACATTCATCAATCATCAATCATCAATCATCAATCATCAATCATCAATCATCAAACATCAATCATCAATCATCAATCATCAATCATCAATCATCAATCATCAATCATCAACCATCAATCATCAATCATCAATCATCAATCATCAATCATCAATCATCAATTATCAATCATCAAACATCAATCATCAATCATCATTCATGATTTATCAATCATCAATCATCAATGATCGATCATCAATCATCAATCATCAATCATTAATCATCAGTCGTCAATCATCAATCATGAATCATGAATCATCAATCATCAATCATCAATCATCAATCATCAATCTTCAAACATCAATCATCAATCATCAATCATCAATCATCAATCATCAATCATCAATCATCAATCATCAATCATCAATCATCAATCATCAATCATCAATCATCAATCATCAATCCTCAATAATCTATCATCATTCATCAATCATCAATCATCAATCATCAATCATCAATCATAAATCATCAATCATCAATCATCAATCATCAATCATCAATCATCAAACATTAATCATCAGTCATCATTCATGATTTATCAATCATCAATCATCAATGATCAATCATCAATCATCAATCATCAATCATCAATCATCAATCATCAATCATCAATCATCAATCATCAATCATCAATCATCAATCACCAATCATCAATCATCAATCATCAATCATCAATCATCAATCATCAATCATCAATCATCAATCATCAATCATCAATCATTAATCATCAGTCATCAATCATCAATCATCAATCATCAATCCTCAATTATCTATCATCAATCATCAATCATCAATCATCAATCATCAATCATCAATCATCAATCATCAATCATCAATCATCAATCATCAATCATCAATCATCAATCATCAATCATCAATCATCAATCATCAATCATCAATCATCAATCATCAATCAACAATCATCAATCATCAAACATCAATCATCAATCATCAATTATCAATCATCAATCATCAATCATTAATCATCAATCATCAATCATCAATCATCAATCATCAATCATCAATCATCAATCATCAATCATCAATCATCAATCATCAATCATCAATCATCAATCATCAATCATCAACCATCAATCATCAATCATCAATCACCAATCATAAATCAGCAATATTCAATCATCAATCATCAATCATCAATCAACAATCATCAATCATCGATCATCAATCAACAATCATCAAACATTAATCATCAGTCATCATTCATGATTTATCAATCATCAATCATCAATGATCAATCATCAATCATCAATCATCAATCATCAATCATCAATCATCAATCATCAATCATCAATCATCAATCATCAATCATCAATCATCAATCACCAATCATCAATCATCAATCATCAATCATCAATCATCAATCATCAATCATCAATCATCAATCATTAATCATCAGTCATCAATCATCAATCATCAATCATCAATCATCAATCCTCAATTATCTATCATCAATCATCAATCATCAATCATCAATCATCAATCATCAATCATCAATCATCAATCATCAATCATCAATCATCAATCTTCAATCATCAATCATCAATCATCAATCATCAATCATCAATCATCAATCATCAATTATCAATCAACAATCATCAATCATCAATCATCAATCATCAATCATCAATCATCAATTATCAATCAACAATCATCAATCATCAATCATCAATCATCAATCATCCATCACCAATCATCAATCATCAATCATCAATCATCAATCATCAATCATCAATCATCAATCATCAATCATCAATCATCAATCATCAATCATCAATCATCAATCATCAATCATCAATCATCAATCATCAATCATCAATCATCAATCATCAATGATCAATCATCAATCATCAACCATCAATCATCAGTCATCAATCATCAATCATCGATCATAAATCGACAATCATCAATCATCAATCATCAATCATCAATCATCAATCATCAATCATCAATCATCAATCATCAATAATCAATCATCAATCATCAATCATCAATCATCAATCATCAATCACTAATCATCAATCATAAATCATGAATCATAAAACATCAACCATCAATCATCAATCATTCATCATCAATCATCAATCATCAATCATCAATCATTAATCAACAATCATCATTCATCAATCACCAATCATCAATCATCAATCATCAATCATCAATCATCAATCATTAATCATCAGTCATCAATCATCAATCATCAATCATCAATCCTCAATTATCTATCATCAATCATCAATCATCAATCATCAATCATCAATCATCAATCCTCAATCATCAATCATCAATCATCAATCATCAATCATCAATCATCAATCATCAATCATCAATCATCAATCATCAATCATCAATCATCAATCATCAATCATCAATCATCAAACATCAATCATCAATCATCATTCATGATTTATCAATCATCAATCATCAATGATCAATCATCAATCATCAATCATCACTCATCAATCATCAATCATCAATCATCAATCATTAATCATCAGTCATCAATTATCAATCATCAATCATCAATCATCAATCATCAATCATCAATCATCAATCCTCAATTATCTATAATCAATCATCAATCATCAATCATCAATCATCAATCATCAATCATCAATCATCAATCATCAATCATCAATCATCAATCATCAATCATCAATCATCAATCATCAATCATCAATCATCAATCATCAATCATCAATCATCAATCATGAATCATCAATCATTAGTCATCAATCATGAATCATCAAACATCAATCATCGATCATCATTCATGATTTATCAATCATCAATCATCAATGATCAATCATCAATCATCAATCATCAAACATCAATCATTAATCATCAGTCATCAATCATCAATCATCAATCATCAATCATCAATCATCAATCATCAATCATCAATCATCAATCATCAATCATTAATCATCAGTCAGCAATCATCAATCATCAATCATCAATCATCAATCATCAATCATCAATCCTCAATTATCTATCATCAATCATCAATCATCAATCATCAATCATCAATCATCAATCATCAATCATCAATCATCAATCATCAATCATCAATCATCAATCATCAATCATCAATCATCAATCATCAATCACCAATCATCAATCATCAATCATCAATCATAAATCATCAATCATCAATCATCAATCATCAAACATCAATCATCAATCATCAATCATCAATCATCAATCATCAATCATCAATCATCAATCATCAATCATCAATCATCAATCATCAATCATCAATCATCAATCATCAATCATCAATCATCAATCATCAATCATCAATCATCAATCATGAATCATCAATCATCAATCATCAATCATAAATCATCAATCATCAATCATCAATCATCAACCATCAATCATCAATCGTCAATTATCAATCATCAATCATCAATCATCAATCATAAATCATCAATCATCAATCATCAATGATCAATGATCAATGATCAATCATCAATCATCAATCATCAATCATCAATCATCAATCACCAATCATCAATCAACAATCATCATTTATCAATCATTAATCATCTTTCATCAATCATCAATCATCAATCATCAATCATCAATCATCAATCATCAATCATCAATCATCAATCATAAATCATCAATCATCAATCAACAATCATCAATCATCAATCATCAACCATCACTCATCAATCAACAATCATCAATCATCAATCATCAATAATCAATCATTAATCATCAGTCGTCAATCATCAATCATCAATCATCAATCCTCAATTATCTATCATCAATCATCAATCATCAATCATCAATCATCAATCATCAATCATCAATCATCAATCATCAATCATCAATCATCAAACATCAATCATCAATCATCATTCATGATTTACCAATCATCAATCATCAATGATCAATCATCAATCATCAGTCATCAATCATCAATCATCAATCATCAATCATCAATCATCAATCATCAATCATCAATCATCAATCATCAATCATCAATCATCAATCATCAATCATCAATCATCAATCATCAATCATCAATCATCAATCATCAATCATCAATCATCAATCATCAATCAACAATCATCAATCATCAATCATCAATCATCAATCATCAATCATCAATCATCAATCATCACTCATCAATCATCAATAATCAATCATAAATCATCAATCATCAATCACCAATCATAAATCATCAATCTTCAATCATCAATCTTCAATCATCAATCATCAATCATCAACCATCGATCATCAATCAACAATTAGCAGTCATCAATCATCAATCATCGATCATAAAGCGTCAATCATCAATCATCAATCATCAATCATCAATCATCAATCATCAATCACCAATCATCAATCATCAATCATCAATCATCAATCATCAATCACTAATCATCAATCATAAATCATAAATCATCAAACATCAATCATCAATCATCAATCATTCCTCATCAGCCATCAATCGTCAATCATCTATCATAAATCATCAATTATCGATTATCAACCATCAATAATCAATCATCAATCACTAATCATCAATCATAAATCATCAATCATCAATCATCAATCATCAATCATCAATCATCAATCATCAATCATCAATCATCAATCATCAATCATCAATCATCAATCATCAATCATCAATCATCAATCATCAATCATCAATCATCAATCATCAGTCATCAATCATCAATCATCAATCATCAATCATCTATCATCAATCATCAATCATCATTCATCAATCATCAATTATCAATCATCATTTATCAACCATCAATCACTAATCATCAATCATAAATTATAAACCATCAAACATCAATTATTAACCATGCATCATTCATCATCAGTCATCAATAGTCAATCATCAATCATCAATCATCAAATATCGATTATCAATCGACAATCATCAATAATATATCATCAATCATCAATCATCAATCATCAATCATCAATCATCAATCATCAATCATCAATCATCAATCATCAATCATCAATCATCAATCATCAATCATCAATCATCAATCATCAATTGTCAAACGTCAATCGTCAATCATCAATCATCAATCATCAATCATCAATCATCAAACATCAATCATCGATCATCAATCAACAATCATCAGTCATCAATCATCAATCATAGATCATAAATCGTCAAACATCAATCATCAATCATCAATCATCAATCATCAATCATCAATCATCAATCATCAATCATCAATCATCAATCATCAATCATCAATCGTCAATCATCAATCATCAATCATCAATCATCAATCATCAATCATCAATCATCAATCATCAATCATCAATCATCAATCATCAATAATCAATCATCAATCATCAATCATCAATCACTAATCATCAATCATAAATCATAAATCATCAAACATCAATCATCAATCATCAATCATCAATCATCAATCATTCATCATCAATCATCAATCATCAATCATCAATCATCAATCATTAATCAACAATCATCAATCATCTATCACCTATCACCAATCATCAATCATCAATCATCAATCATCAATCATCAATCATCAATCATCAATCATCAATCATCAATCATCAATCATCAATCATCAATCATCAATCATTAATCATCAGTCATCAATCATCAATCATCAATCATCAATCATCAATCCTCAATTATCTATCATCAATCATCAATCATCAATCATCAATCATCAATCATCAATCATCAATCATCAATCATCAACCATCAATCAACAATCATCAGTCATCAATCATCAATCATCGATCATAAATCGTCAAACATCAATCATCAATCATCAATCATCAATCATCAATCATCAATCATCAATCATCAATCATCAATCATCAATCATCAATCATCAATCATCAATCATCAATCATCAATCATCAATCATCAATCATCAATAATCAATCATCAATCATCAATCATCAATCATCAATCACTAATCATCAATCATAAATCATAAATCATCAAACATCAATCATCAATCATCAATCATCAATCATCAATCATCAATCATCAATCATCAATCATCAATCATCAATCATCAATAATCAATCATCAATCATCAATCATCAATCATCAATCACTAATCATCAATCATAAATCATAAATCATCAAACATCAATCATCAATCATCAATCATCAATCATCAATCATTCATCATCAATCATCAATCATCAATCATCAATCATCAATCATCAATCATTAATCAACAATCATCAATCATCTATCACCTATCACCAATCATCAATCATCAATCATCAATCATCAATCATCAATCATCAATCATCAATCATTAATCATCAGTCATCAATCATCAATCATCAATCATCAATCCTCAATTATCTATCATCAATCATCAATCATCAATCATCAATCATCAATCATCAATAATCAATCATCAATCATCAATCATCAATCATCAATCACTAATCATCAATCATAAATCATAAATCATCAAACATCAATCATCAATCATCAATCATCAATCATCAATCATCAATCATTCATCATCAATCATCAATCATCAATCATCAATCATCAATCATCAATCATCAATCATCAATCATTAATCAACAATCATCAATCATCTATCACCTATCACCAATCATCAATCATCAATCATCAATCATCAATCATCAATCATCAATCATCAATCATCAATCATTAATCATCAGTCATCAATCATCAATCATCAATCATCAATCATCAATCCTCAATTATCTATCATCAATCATCAATCATCAATCATCAATCATCAATCATCAATCATCAATCATCAATCATCAACCATCAATCATCAATCGTCAATTATCAATCATCAATCATCAATCAAAAATCATCAATCATCAATGATCAGTCATCAATGATCAATGATCAATCATCAATCATCAATCATCTTTCATCAATCATCAATCACCAATGATCAATCATCAATCATCAATCATCAATCATCAATCATCAATCATCAATCATCAATCATCAATCATCAATCATCAATCATCAATCATCAATCATCAATGATCAATCATCAATCATCAATCATCAATCATCAATCATCAATCATCAATCATCAATCATCAATCATCAATCATCAATCATCAATCATCAATCATCAATCAACAATCATCAATCACCAATCATCAATCATCAACCATCAATCATCAATCAACAATCATCAATCATCAATCATCAATCATTAATCATCAATCATCAATCATCAATCATTAATCATCAGTCATCAATCATCAATCATCAATCATCAATCATCAATCATCAATCATCAATCATCAATCATCAATCCTCAATTATCTATCATCAATCATCAATCATCAATCATCAATCATCAATCATCAATTATCAATTATCAATCATCAATCATCAATCATCAATCATCAATCATCAATCATCAAACATCAAACATCAAACATCAATCATCAATCATCATTCATGATTTACCAATCATCAATCATCAATGATCAATGATCAATCATCAATCATCAATCATCAATCATCAATCATCAATAATCAATCATCAATCATCAATCATCAATCATCAATCATCAATTATCAATCATCAATCATCACGCATTAATCATCAATCATCAATCATCAATCATCAATCATCAATCATCAATCATCAATCATCAATCATCAATCATCAATCATCAATCATCAATCATCAATCATCAATCATCAATCACCAATCATAAATCATCAATCTTCAATCATCAATCATCAATCATAAAGCGTCAATCATCAATCATCAATCATCAATCATCAATCATCAATCACCAAACATCAATCATCAATCATCAATCATTCATCATCAGCAATCAATCGTCAATCATCTATCATACATCATCAATTATCGATTATCAATCATCAATAATCAATCATCAATCATCAATAATCACTCATCAATCGACAATCATCAATCATCAATCATCAATCATCAATCATCAATCATCAATCATCAATCATCAATCATCAATCATCAGTCATCAATCATCAATCATCAATCATCAGTCATCTACCATCAATCATCAATCATCAATCATCAATCATTAATCATCATTTATCAACCATCAATCACTAATCATCAATCATAAATTATAAATCATCAAACATCAATCATTAACCATCAATCATTCATCATCAATCATCAATAGTCAATCATCAATCATCAAATATCGATTATCAATCGACAATCATCAATAATATATCATCAATCATCAATAATCACTCATCAATCATCAATCATCAATCATCAATCATCATTTATCAACCATCAATCACTAATCATCAATCATAAATTATAAATCATCAAACATCAATCAGTAACCATCAATCATTCATCATCAGTCATCAACAGTCAATCATCAATCATCAATCATCAAATATCGATTATCAATCGACAATCATCAATAATATATCACGCATCATCACTAATCACTCATCAATCATCAATCATCAATCATCAATCATCAATCATCAATCATCAATCATCAATCATCAATCATCAATCATCAATCATCAATCATCAATCATCAATCATCAATCATCAATCATCAATCTTCAATTGTCAATCGTCAATCGTCAATCATAAATCATCAATCATCAATCATCAATCATCAATCATCGATCATCAATCAACAATCATCAGTCATCAATCATCAATCATCAATCATAGATCATAAATCGTCAAACATCAATCATCATTCATCAATCATCAATCATCAATCATCAATCATCAATCATCAATCATCAATCATCAATCATCAATCATCAATCATCAATCATCGATCATCAATAATCAATCATCAATCATCAATCATCAATCACTAATCATCAATCATAAATCATAAATTATCAATCATCAATGACCAATCATCAATCATCCATCACTAATCATCAATCATAAATCATCAAACATCAATCATCAATCATCAATCATCAATCATCAATCATCAATCATCAATCATCAATCATCAATCACCAATCACCAATCATCAATCATGAACCATCAATCATCAATCAACAATCATCAATCATCAATAATCAATCATCAATCATCAATCATCAATCATCAATCATCAATCATCAATCATCAATCATTAATCATCAGTCATCAATCATCAATCATCAATCATCAATCATCAATCCTCAATTATCTATCATCAATCATCAATCATCAATCATCAATCATCAATCATCAATCATCAATCATCAATCATCAATCATCAATCATCAATCATCAATTATCAATCATCAATCATCAAACTTTAACCATCAATCATCATTCATGATTTACCAATCATCAATCATCAATGATCAATGATCAATCACCAATCATCAATCATCAATCAACAATCATCAATCATCAATCATCAATCATCAATCATCAATCATCAATCATCAATCATCAATCATCAATCATCAATCATCAATCATCAATTATCAATCATCAATCATCAATCATCAATCATCACTCATCAATCATCAATCATCAATCATCAATCATCACTCATCAATCATCAATCATCAATCATCAATCATCAGTCATCAATCAGCAATCATCGATCATCAATCAACAATCATCAGTCATCAATCATCAATCATCGATCATAAATCGTCAAACATCAATCATCAATCATCAATCATCAAGCATCAATCATCAATCATCAATCATCAATCATCAATCATCAATCATCAATCATCAATCATCAATCATCAATCATCAATCATCAATCATCAATCATCAATCATCAATCATCAATCATCAATCATCAATCATCAATCATCAATCATCAATCATCAATCATCAATCATCAATCATCAATCATCAATCATCAATCATCAATCATCAATAATCAATCATCAATCATCAATAATCAATCTCTAATCATCAATCATAAATCATAAATCATCAAACATTAATCATCAATCAACAATCATTCATCATCAATCATCAATCATCAATCATCAATCATCAATCATCAATCATTAATCAACAATCATCAATCATCTATCACCAATCATCAATCATCAATCATCAATCATCAATCATTAATCATCAGTCATCAATCATCAATCATCAATCATCAATCATCAATCATCAATCCTCAATTACCTATCATCAATCATCAATCATCAATCATCAATCATCAATCATCAATCATCAATCATCAATCATCAATCATCAATCATCAATCATCAATCATCAATCATCAATCATCAATCATCAATCATCAATCATCAATCATCAATCATCAATCATCAATCGTCAATCATCAATCATCAAACATCAATCATCAATCATCATTCATGATTTATCAATCATCAATGATCAATCATCAATCATCAATCATCAATCATCAATCATCAATCATTAATATTCAGTCATCAATTATCAATCATCAATGATCAATCATCAATCATCAATCTTCAATCATCAATCATCAATCATCAATCATCAATCATCAATTATCAATCATCAATCATCAATCATCAGTCATCAATCATCAATCATCAATCATCATTCATGATTTATCAATCATCAATCATCAATCATCAATCATCAATCATTAATCATCAGTCATCAATCATCAATCATCAGTCATCAATCATCAATCCTCAATTATTTATCATCAATCATCAATCATCAATCATCAATCATCAATTATCAATCATCAATCATCAATCATCAGTCATCAATCATCAATCATCATTCATGATTTATCAATCATCAATCATCAATGATCAATCATCAATCATCAATCATCAATCATCAATCATCAATCATCAATCATCAATCATCAATCATCAATCATCAATCATCAATCATCAATCATCAATCATCAATCATCAATCATCAATCATTAATCATCAATCATTAATCATCAGTCATCAATCATCAATCATCAATCATCAATCATCAATCATCAATCATCAATCATCAATCACCAATCATCAATAATCAATCATCAATCATCAATAATCAATCTCTAATCATCAATCATATATCATCAAACATCAATCATCAATCATCAATCATCAATCATTCATCATCAATCATCAATCATCAATCATCAATCATCAATCATCAATCATTAATCAACAATCATCAATCATGATTTATCAATCATCAATCGTCAATGATCAATCATCAATCATCAATCATCAATCATCAATCATCAATCATTAATCATCAGTCATCAATCATCAATCATCAATCATCAATCATCAATCATCAATCATCAATCATCAATCACCAATCATCAATAATCAATCATCAATCATCAATAATCAATCTCTAATCATCAATCATATATCATCAAACATCAATCATCAATCATCAATCATCAATCATTCATCATCAATCATCAATCATCAATCATCAATCATCAATCATCAATCATTAATCAACAATCATCAATCATCTATCACCAATCATCAATCATCAATCATCAATCATCAATCATCAATCATTAATCATCAGTCATCAGTCATCAATCATCAATCATCAATCATCAATCATCAATCCTCAATTACCTATCATCAATCATCAATCATCAATCATCAATCATCAATCATCAATCATCAATCATCAATCATCAATCATCAATCATCAATCATGAATCATCAATCATCAATCATCAATCATGAATCATCAATCATCAATCATCAATCATCAATCATCAATCATCAATCATCAATCATCAATCATCAATCATCAATCATCAATCATCAATCATCAATCATCAATCATCAATCATCAATCATCAATCATCAATCATCACTCATCAATCATCAATCATCAAACATCAATCATCATTCATGATTTATCAATCATCAATCATCAATGATCAATCATCAATCATCAATCATCAATCATTAATCAACAATCATCAATCATCTATCACCAATCATCAATCATCAATCATCAATCATCAATCATTAATCATCAGTCATCAGTCATCAATCATCAATCATCAATCATCAATCATCAATCCTCAATTACCTATCATCAATCATCAATCATCAATCATCAATCATCAATCATCAATCATCAATCATCAATCATCAATCATCAATCATCAATCATCAATCATCAATCATGAATCATCAATCATGAATCATCAATCATCAATCATCAATCATCAATCATCAATCATCAATCATCAATCATCAATCATCAATCATCAATCATCAATCATCAATCATCAATCATCAATCATCAATTATCAATCATCAATCATCAATCATCAGTCATCAATCATCAATCATCAATCATCATTCATGATTTATCAATCATCAATCATCAATGATCAATCATCAATCATCAATCATCAATCATCAATCATCAATCATCAATCATCAATCATCAATCATTAATCATCAGTCATCAATCATCAATCATCAGTCATCAATCATCAATCCTTAATTATCTATCATCAATCATCAATCATCAATGATCAATCATCAATCATCAATCATCAATCATCAATCATCAATTATCAATCATCAATGATCACGCATGAATCATCAATCATCTATCATCAATTATCAATCATCAATCATCAATCATCAATCATCAATCATAAATCATCAATCATCAATCATCAATCATCAATCATCAATCATCAATCATCAATCACCAATCATAAATCATCAATCATCAATCATCAAGCATCAATCATCAATCATAAAGCGTCAATCATCAATCATCAATCATCATTCATCAATCATCAATCATCAAACATCAATCATCAATCATCCATCATCAATCATTCATCATCAGCCATCAATCGTCAATCATCTATCATAAATCATCAATTATCGATTATCAATCATCAATAATCAATCATCAATCATCAATAATCACTCATCAATCATCAATCATCAATCCTCAATCATCAATCATCAATCATCAATCATTAATCATCAATCATCAGTCATTAATCATCAATCATCAATCATCAATCATCAATCATCAATCATCAATCATCTACCATCAATCATCAATCATCAATCATCAATCATCATTTATCAACCATCAATCACTCATCATCAATCATAAATTATAAATCATTAACATCAATCATTAACCATCATTCATTCATCATCAGTCATCAATAGTCAATCATCAATCTCAATCATCAAATATCGATTATCAATCGACAATCATCAATTATATATCATCAATCATCAATAATCACTCATCAATCATCAATCATCAATCATCAATCATCAATCATCAATCATCATTTATCAACCATCAATCACTAATCATCAATCATAAATTATCAATCATCAAACATCAATCATTAACCATCAATCATTCATCATCAGTCATAAACAGTCAATCATCAATCATCAATCATCAAATATCGATTATCAATCGACAATCATCAATAATATATCATCAATCATCAATAATCACTCATCAATCATCAATCATCAATCATCAATCATCAACCATCAATCATCAATCATCAATCATCAATCATCAATCATCAATCATCAATCATCAATCTTCAATTGTCAATCGTCAATCGTCAATCATAAATCATCAATCATCAATCATCAATCATCAAACATCAATCATCGATCATCAATCAACAATCATCAGTCATCAATCATCAATCATAGATCATAAATCGTCAAACATCAATCATCATTAATTAATCATCAATCATCAATCATCAATCATCAATCATCAATCATCAATCATCAATCATCAATCATCAATCATCAATAATCAATCATCAATCACTAATCATCAATCATAAATGAAACATCATCAAACATCAATCATCAATCATCAATCCTCAAGTATCTATCATCAATCATCAATCATCAATCATTAATCATCAATTTTCAATCATCAATCATCAATCATCAATCATCAATCATCAATCACTAATCATCAATCATAAATCATCAATCAGCTATCATCAATCATCAATCATCAATCATCAATCATCAATCATCAATCATCAATCATCAATCATCAATCATCAATCATCAATCATCAATCATCAATCATCAATCATCAATCATCAATCATCAATCAACAATCATCAATCACCTATCATCAATCATCAACCATCAATCATCAATCAACAATCATCAATCATCAATCATCAATCATCAATCATTAATAATCAGTCATCAATCATCAATCATCAATCATCAATCCTCAATTATCTATCATCAATCATCAATCATCAATCATCAATCATCAATCATCAATCATCAATCATCAATTATCAATCATCAATCATCAATCATCAAACATCAATCATCAATCTTCATTCATGATTTACCAATCATCAATCATCAATGATCAATCATCAATTATCAATCATCAATCATCAATCATCAATCATCAATCATCAATCATCAATCATCAATCATCAATCATCAATCATCAATCATCAATCATCAATCATCAATCATCAATCTTCAATCATAAATCATCAATCATCAATCATCAATCATCAATCATCAATCATCAATCATCAATCATCAATCATCAATCATCACTCATCAATCATCAATCATCAATCATCACTCATCAATCATCAATCATCAATCATCAATCATCAGTCATCAATCAGAAATCATCGATCATCAATCAACAATCATCAGTCATCAATCATCAATCATCGATCATAAATCGTCAAACATCAATCACCAATCATCAAGCATCAATCATCAATCATCAATCATCAATCATCAATCATCAATCATCAATCATCAATCATCAATCATCAATCATCAATCATCAATCATCAATCATTAATCATCAATCATCAATCATCAATCATCAATCATCAATCAGCAATCATCAATCATCAATCATCAATCATCAATCATCAATCATCAATCATCAATCATCAATCATCAATCATCAATCATCAATCATCAATCATCAATCATCAATAATCAATCATCAATCATCAATAATCAATCATCAATCATCAATCATAAATCATAAATCATCAAACATCAATCATCAATCATCATTCATTCATCATCAATCATCAATCATCAATCATCAATCATCAATCATTAATCAACAATCATCAATCATCTATCACCTATCATCAATCATCAATCATCAATCATCAATCATCAATCATCAATCATCAATCATCAATCATCAATCATCAATCATCAATCATCAATCATTAATCATCAGTCATCAATCATCAATCATCAATCATCAATCATCAATCATCAATCATCAATCCTCAATTATCTATCATCAATCATCAATCATCAATCATCAATCATCAATCATCAATCATCAATCATCAATCATCAATCATCAATCATCAATCATCAACCATCAATCATCAATCATCAATCATCAATCATCAATCATCAATCATCAATCATCAATCATCAATCATCAATCATCAATCATCAATCATCAATCATCAATCATCAATCATCAAACATCAATGTTCAATCATCATTCATGATTTATCAATCATCAATCATCAATGATCAATGATCAATCATCAATCATCAATCATCAATCATCAATCATCAATCATCAATCATCAATCATCAATCATCAATCATCAATCATCAATCATCAATCATTAATATTCAGTCATCAATTATCAATCATCAATCATCAATCATCAATCATCAATCATCAATCATCAATCATCAATCATCAGTCATCAATCATCAATCATCAAACATCAATGTTCAATCATCATTCATGATTTATCAATCATCAATCATCAATGATCAATGATCAATCATCAATCATCAATCATCAATCATCAATCATCAATCATCAATCATCAATCATCAATCTTCAATTGTCAATCGTCAATCGTCAATCATAAATCATCAATCATCAATCATCAATCATCAAACATCAATCATCGATCATCAATCAACAATCATCAGTCATCAATCATCAATCATAGATCATAAATCGTCAAACATCAATCATCATTAATTAATCATCAATCATCAATCATCAATCATCAATCATCAATCATCAATCATCAATCATCAATCATCAATCATCAATCATCAATCATCAATAATCAATCATCAATCACTAATCATCAATCATAAATGAAACATCATCAAACATCAATCATCAATCATCAATCCTCAAGTATCTATCATCAATCATCAATCATCAATCATCAATCATCAATTTTCAATCATCAATCATCAATCATCAATCATCAATCATCAATCACTAATCATCAATCATAAATCATCAATCAGCTATCATCAATCATCAATCATCAATCATCAATCATCAATCATCAATCATCAATCATCAATCATCAATCATCAATCATCAATCATCAATCATCAATCATCAATCATCAATCATCATCATCAATTCATCATCATCAATCATCATCATCAATCAACAACATCAATCACCTATCATCAATCATCAACCATCAATCATCAATCAACAATCATCAATCATCAATCATCACTCATTAATAATCAGTCATCAATCATCAATCATCAATCATCAATCCTCAATTATCTATCATCAATCATCAATCATCAATCATCAATCATCAATCATCAATCATCAATCATCAATCATCAATCATCAATCATCAATCATCAATTATCAATCATCAATCATCAATCATCAAACATCAATCATCAATCTCATTCATGATTTACCAATCATCAATCATCAATGATCAATCATCAATCATCAATCATCAATCATCAAACATCAATCATCAATCATCAATCATCAATCATCAATCATCAATCATCAATCATCAATCATCAATCATCAATCATCAATCATCAATCATCAATCATCAATCAACAATCATCAATCACCTATCATCAATCATCAACCATCAATCATCAATCAACAATCATCAATCATCAATCATCAATCATTAATAATCAGTCATCAATCATCAATCATCAATCATCAATCCTCAATTATCTATCATCAATCATCAATCATCAATCATCAATCATCAATCATCAATCATCAATCATCAATCATCAATCATCAAACATCAATCATCAATCTTCATTCATGATTTACCAATCATCAATCATCAATGATCAATCATCAATCATCAATCATCAATCATCAATCATCAATCATCAATCATCAATCATCAATCATCAATCATCAATCATCAATCATCAATCATCAATCATCAATCATCAATCATCAATCATCAATCATCAATCATCAATCATCAATCTTCAATCATAAATCATCAATCATCAATCATCAACATCAATCATCAATCATCAATCATCAATCATCACTCATCAATCATCAATCATCAATCATCACTCATCAATCATCAATCATCAATCATCAATCATCAGTCATCAATCAGAAATCATCGATCATCAATCAACAATCATCAGTCATCAATCATCAATCATCGATCATAAATCGTCAAACATCAATCATCAATCATCAAGCTCAATCATCAATCATCAATCATCAATCATCAATCATCAATCATCAATCATCAATCATCAATCATCAATCATCAATCATCAATCATCAATCATCAATCATCAATCATCAATCATCAATCATCAATCATTAATCATCAATCATCAATCATCAATCATCAATCAGCAATCATCAATCATCAATCATCAATCATCAATCATCAATCATCAATCATCAATCATCAATCATCAATCATCAATCATCAATCATCAATCATCAATAATCAATCATCAATCATCAATAATCATAATCAA
>CATOZT010000054.1:0-41168 GCA_954870665.1 Stratiomys singularior
GACTGAGCATTATAGATTGATGATTGACGATTGATGATTGATAATTGATAATTGATGATTGGTGATTGATGATTGATGATTTATGATTGATGATTGATGATTGACGATTGATGATTGACGATTGATAATTGATGATTGGTGATTGATGATTGATGATTTATGATTGATGATTGATGATTGACGATTGAAGATTGACGATTGATAATTGATGATTGATGATTGATGATTGATGATTGTTGATTGATGATTGATGATTGATGATTTATGATTGATGCTTGATGATTGATGATTGATGATTGATGATAGATGATTGATGATTGATGATTGATGATTGATGATTGATGATTGATGATTGATAATTGATAATTGATGATTGGTGATTGATGATTGATGATTTATGATTGATGATTGATGATTGACGATTGATGATTGACGATTGATAATTGATGATTGATGATTGTTGATTGATGATTGATGATTGATGATTGATGATTGGTGATTCATGATTGAAGATTGATGATTAATGATTGATGATTGATGATTGATGATTGATGATTGATGATTGATGATTGATGATTGATGATTGATGATTGATGATTGATGATTGATGATTGATGATTGATGATTGATGATTGATGATTGACGATTGATAATTGATAATTGATTATTGATGATTGATGATTGATGATTGATGATTGATGATTGATGATTGATGATTGATGATTGATGATAGATGATCGATGATTGATGATTGATGATTGATGATTGATGATTCATGATTCATGATTCATGATTGATGATTGATGATTGATGATTGATGATTGATGATTGATGATTCATGATTCATGATTCATGATTGAAGATTGATGATTCATGATTGATGATTGATGATTGATGAATGATGATTGATGATTGATGATTGATGATTCATGATTCATGATTGAAGATTGATAATTCATGATTGATGATTGATGATTGATGATTGATGAATGATGATTGATGATTGATGATTGATGATTGATGATTGATGATTGATGATTGATGATTGATGATTGATGATTGATGATTGATGATTGATGATTGATGATTGATGTTTGATGATTGATAATTGATGATTGATGATTGATGATTGATGTTTGATGTTTGATGATTGATGATTGATGATTGATGATTGATGATTGATGATTTATGATTGAGGATTGATGATTGATGACTGATGATTGTTGATTGATGATCGATGGTTGATGATTGATGATTGACGATTTATGATTGTTAAGTGATGATTGATGATTGACAATTTATGACTGAGCATTATAGATTGATGATTGATGTTTGACGATTGATGATTGATAATTGATAATTGATGATTAGTGATTGATGATTGATGATTGATGATTGATGACTGATGATTGATGATTGAAGATTGATGATTGATGATTGATGATTGATGATTGATGATTGATGACTGATGATTGATGATTGATGATTCATGATTGTAGATTGATGATGCATGATTGATGATTGATGATTGATGATTGATGATTGACGATTGATGACTGATGATTAATGATTGATGATTGATGATCGATGATTGATGATTGATGTTTGTTGATTGAATATTGATGATTGATGATTGATGATTGCTGATTGATGATTGATGATTGATGATTGATGATTGATGATTGATGATTGATGATTGATGATTGATGATTGATGATAGATGATTGATGATTGATGATTGATGATTGAAGATTGATGATTGATGATTGGTGATTGATGATTGATGATTGATGATTGCTGATTGATGATTGATGATTGATGATTGATGATTTATGATTGATGATTTATGATTGATGATTGATGATCGATGATTGATGATTGATGATTGATGATTGATGATTGATGATTGATGATTGATGATTGATGATTGATGATTGATGATTGATGATTGATGATTGATGATCGATGATTGATGATTGATGATTGGTGATTGATGATTGATGATTGGTGATTGATGATTGATGATTGATGATTGATGATTGATGATTGATGATTGATGATTGATGATTGATGATTGATGATTGATGATTGATGAATTGATGATTGATGATTGATGATTGATGATTGATGATTGATGATTGATGATTGATGATTGATGATTGCTGATTGATGATTGATGATTGATGATTGATGATTGATGATTGATGATTGATGGTTGATGATTGATGATTGATGATTGGTGATTGATGATTGATGATTGCTGATTGATAATTGATAATTGAGGATTGATGATTGATGATCGATGATTGATGATTGATGATTGATGATTGATGATTGATGATTGATGATTTATGATCGATGATTGATGATTGATGATTGATGATTGATGATTGGTGATTGATGATTGATGATTGATGATTGATGATTGATGATTGATGATTGATGATTGATGATTGATGATTGATGATTGATGATTGATGATTGATGATTGAAGATTGATGATTGATGAATTGATGATTGCTGATTGATAATTGATAATTGAGGATTGATGATTGATGATTGATGATTGATGATTGATGATTGATGATTAATGATTGATGATTGATGATTGATGATTGATGATTGATGATTGATGATTGATGATTGATGATTGATAATTGGTGATTGATGATTGATGATTGATGATTGATGATTGATGATTGATGTTTGATGATTGATGATTGATGATTGGTGATTGATGATTGATGATTGACTATTTATGAATGAGGTTTGATGATTGATGACTGATGATTGATGATTGGTGATTGATGATTGATGATTGATGATTGATGATTCATGATTGAAGATTGATGATTCATGATTGAAGATTGATGATTCATGATTGATGATTGATGATTGATGATTGATGAATGATGATTGATGATTGATGATTGATGATTGATGATTGATGATTGATGATTGATGATTGATGATTGATGATTGATGATTGATGATTGATGATTGATGATTGATGATTGATGATTGATGATTGATGATTGATGATTGATGATTGATGATTGATGATTGATGATTGATGATTGATGATTGATGATTGATGATTGATGATTGATGATTGATGATTGATGATTGATGATTGATGATTGATGATTGATGATTGATGATTGATGATTGATGATTGATGATTGATGATTGATGATTGATGATTGATGATTGATGATCTATGATTGAGGATTGATGATTGATGACTGATGATTGTTGATTGATGATCGATGATTGATGATTGATGATTGATGTTTGACGATTTATGATTGTTAAGTGATGATTGATGATTGACAATTTATGACTGATGATTATAGATTGATGATTGATGATTGACGATTGATGATTGATAATTGATACTTGATGATTGGTGATTGATGATTGATGGTTGATGGTTGATGATTGATGATTGATGATTGGTGATCGATGATTGATGATTGATGATTGACGATTTATGATTTTTAATTGATGATTGATGATTGACAATTTATGACTGATGATTATCGATTGATGATTGATGATTGACGGTTGATGATTGATAATTGATAATTGATGATTGGTGATTGATGATTGATGATTGATGATTGATGATTGATGATTGATGATTGATGTTTGATGATTGATGATTGATGATTGATGATTGATGATTGATGATTGATGATTGATGATTGATGATTGATGATTGATGATTGATGATTGATGATTGATGATTGATGATTGATGATTGATGATTGATGATTGATGATTGATGATTGATGATTGATGATTGATGATTGATGATGGATGATTGATGATTGATGATTGATGATTGATGATTGGTGATCGATGATTGATGATTGATGATTGAAGATTGACGATTTATGATTGCGGATTGATGATTGATGACTGAAATTTGTTGAATGATGATCGATGATCGACGATTGTTAAGTGATGATTGACAATTTTAGACTGATGGGTAATGATTGATGATTATCGATTGATGATTGATGATTGACGGTTGATGATTGATAATTGATGAATGATGATTGATGATTGATGATTGATGATTGATGATTGATGATTGATTATTGATGATTGATGATTGATAATTGATGATTGATGATTGATGATTGATGATTGATGATTGATGATTGATGATTGATGATTGATGATTGATGATTGCTGATTCATGATTGATGATTGATGATTGATGATTGATGATTGATGATTGATAATATATGATTGATGATTGATGATTGATGATTGATGATTGGTGATTGATGCTTGATGATTGATGATTGATAATCGACGATTGATGATTGATGATTGATGATTGATGATTGATGATTGATGATTGATGAATGATGATTGATGATTGATGATTGGTGATTGATGATTGATGATTGATGATTAATGAGTGCTGATTGCTGATTGATGATTGATGATTGATGATTAATGATTGATGATTGATGATTGATGATTGATGATTAATGATTGATGATTTATGATTGATGATTGATGATTGATGATTGATGATTGATGATTGATGATTGATGATTCATGATTCATGATTGATGATAGATTATTCATGATTGATGATTGATGATTGATGATACATGATTGGTGATTGATGATAGATGATTGCTGATTGATGATTGATGATTGATGATTGATGAACGATGATTGCTGATTAATGATTGATGATTGATGATTGATGATTGATGAATTGATGATTGATGATTGATGTTTGATGATTGATGATTGATGATTGATGATTGATGAATTGATGATTGATGATTGATGATTGATGATTGATGATTGATGATTGATGATTGATGATTGATGATTGATGATTGATGATTGGTGATTGATGATTGATGATTGGTGATTGATGATTGATGATTGATGATTGATTATTGATGATTGATTATTGGTTATTGATGATTGATGATTGTTGATTGATGATTGATGATTGGTGATTGATGATTGATGATTGATGATTGATGATTGATGATTGATGATTGATGATTGATGATTGATGATTGATGATTGATGATTGATGATTGATGATTGATGATTGATGATTGATGATTGATGATTGATGATTGATGATTGATGATTGATGATTGATGATTGATTATTGATGATTGATGATTGATGATTGGTGATTGATGATTGATGATTGCTGATTGATGATTGATGATTGGTGATTGATGATTGGTGATTGATGATTGATGATTGATGATTGATGATTGATGATTGATGATTGATGATTGATGATTGATGATTGATGATTGGTGATTCAAGATTCATGATTGATGATTGATGATTAATGATTGGTGATTGATGATTGATGATTGATGATTGATGATTGCTGATTGAAGATTGATTATTGATGATTGATGATTGATGATTGATGATGGATGATTGATGATTGATGATTGATGATTGCTGATTGAAGATTGATGATTGATGATTGATGATTGATGATTGATGATTGATGATTGATGATTGGTGATTGATGATTGATGATTGATGATTGATGATTGATGATTGCTGATTGATGATTGATGATTGATGATTGATGATTGATGACTGATGACTGATGATTGATGATTGATGATTGATGATTGATGATTGATGATTGATGATTGATAATTGATGATTGATGATTGATGATTGATGATTGATGATTGATGATTGATGATTGATGATTGATGATTGATGATTGGTGATTGATGATTGATGATTGATGATTGATGATTGATGATTGACGATTGATGATTGATGATTGATGATTGATGATTGATGATTGATGAATGATGATTGATGATTGATGATTGGTGATTGATGATTGATGATTGATGATTAATGAGTGCTGATTGCTGATTGATGATTGATGATTGATGATTGATTATTAATGATTGATGATTGATGATTGATGATTGATGATTAATGATTGATGATTGATGATTGATGATTGATGATTGATGATTGATGATTGATGATTGATGATTGATGATTGATGATTGATGATTGATGATTCATGATTCATGATTGATGATAGATTATTCATGATTGATGATTGATGAATGATGGTACATGATTGGTGATTGATGATTGATGATTGCTGATTGATGATTGATGATTGATGGTTGATGGTTGGTGATTCAAGATTCATGATGGATGATTGATGATTGGTGATTGATGATTGATGATTGATGAACGATGATTGCTGATTAATGATTGATGATTGATGATTGATGATTGATGATTGATGATTGATGAATTGATGCTTGATGATTGATGTTTGATGATTGATGATTGATGATTGATGAATTGATGATTGATGATTGATGATTGATGATTGATGATTGATGATTGATGATTGATGATTGATGATTGATGATTGATGATTGATGATTGATGATTGATGATTGATGATTGATGATTGATGATTGATGATTGATGATTGATGATTGATGATTGATGATTGATGATTGATGATTGATGATTGATGATTGATGATTGGTGATTGATGATTGATGAATGATTATTGATGATTGATTATTGGTTATTGATGATTGATGATTGTTGATTGATGATTGATGATTGGTGATTGATGATTGATGATTGATGATTGATGATTGATGATTGATGATTGATGATTGATGATTAATGATTGATGATTGATGATTGATGATTGATGATTGATGATTGATGATTGATGATTGATGATTGATGATTGATGATTGATTATTGATGATTGATGATTGATGATTGGTGATTGATGATTGATGATTGCTGATTGATGATTGATGATTGATGATTGATGATTGGTGATTGATGATTGATGATTGATGATTGATGATTGATGATTGATGATTGATGATTGATGATTGATGATTGATGATTGATGATTGATGATTGATGATTGATGATTGATGATTGATGATTGGTGATTCAAGATTCATGATTGATGATTGATGATTGATGATTGGTGATTGATGATTGATGATTGATGATTGATGATTGATGATTGCTGATTGAAGATTGATGATTGATGATTGATGATTGATGATGGATGATTGATGATTGATGATTGATGATTGCTGATTGAAGATTGATGATTGATGATTGATGATTGGTGATTGATGATTGTTGATTGATTATTGATTATTGCTGATTGATGATTGATGGTTGATGATTGATGATTGATGATTGATGATTGATGATTGATGATTGGTGATTGATGATTGATGATTGCTGATTGATGATTGATGATTGATGATTGATGGTTGGTGATTCAAGATTCATGATGGATGATTGATGATTGATGATTGGTGATTGATGATTGATGATTGATGATTGATGATTGATGACTGATGATTGATGATTGATGAACGCTGATTGCTGATTAATGATTGATGATTGATGATTGATAATTGATGATTGATGAATTGATGATTGATGATTGATGTTTGATGATTGATGATTGATGATTGATGATTGATGAATTGATGATTGATGATTGATGATTGATTATTGATGATTGATGATTGATGATTGATGATTGATGATTGATGATTGATTATTGATGATTGATGATTGATGATTGATGATTGATGATTGATGATTGATGATTGATGATTGATGATTGATGATTGATGATTGATTATTGATGATTGATGATTGATAATTGATGATTGATGATTGATGATTGATGATTGATGATTGATGATTGATGATTGATGATTGATGATTGATGATTGATGATTGATGATTGATGATTGATGATTGATGATTGGTGATTGATGATTGATGATTGCTGATTGATGATTGATGATTGATGATTGATGGTTGGTGATTCAAGATTCATGATGGATGATTGATGATTGATGATTGGTGATTGATGATTGATGATTGATGATTGATGATTTATGAACGATGATTGCTGATTAATGATTGATGATTGATGATTGATGATTGATGATTGATGAATTGATGATTGATGATTGATGTTTGATGATTGATGGTTGATGATTGATGATTGATGAATTGATGATTGATGATTGATTATTGATGATTGATTATTGATGATTGATGATTGATGATTGATGATTGATGATTGATGATTGATGATTGATGATTGATGAATGATGATTGGTGATTCAAGATTGATGATTGATGATTGATGATTGGTGATTGATGATTGATGATTGATGATTGATGATTGATGATTGATGATTGCTGATTGAAGACTGATGATTGATGACTGATGATTGATGATTGATGATTGATGATTGAAGATTGATGATTGCTGATTGAAGATTGATGATTGATGATTGATGATTGATGATTGATGATTGATGATTGATGATTGATGATTGATGATTGATGATTGATGATTGATGATTGATTATTGATGATTGATGATTGATGATTGATGATTGATGATTGATGATTGATGATTGATGATTGATGATTGATGATTGATGATTGATGATTGATGATTGATGATTGATGATTGATGATTGATGATTGATGATTGATGATTGATGATTGATGGTTGGTGATTGATGATTGATGATTGCTGATTGATGAGTGATGATTGATGATTGATGATTGATGATTGATGATTGATGATTGTTGATTGAAGATTGATGATTGATGATTGATGATTGATGATAGATGATTGATGATTGATAATTGATGATTGATGATTGGTGATTGATGATTGATGATTGATGATTGATGATTGATGATTGATGATTGATGATTGATGATTGATGATTGGTGATTCATGATTCATGATTGACGATTGATGATTGATGATTGGTGATTGATTATTGATGATTGATGATTGATGATTGATGATTGATGATTGCTGATTGCTGATTGATGATTCAGGATTGATGATTGATGATTAATGATTGATGATGGATGATTGATGATTGATGATTGATGAGTGATGAATTGATGATTGATGAATTGATGATTGATGATTGATGATTGATGATTGATGATTGATGATTGATGATTGATGATTGATGATTGATGATTGATGATTGATGATTGATGATTGATGATTGATGATTGATGGTTGGTGATTGATGATTGATGATTGCTGATTGATGATTGATGATTGATGATTGATGATTGATGATTGATGATTGATGATTGCTGATTGATGATTGATGATTGATGATTGATGATTGATGATTGATGATTGCTGATTGATGATTGATGATTGATGATTGATGATTGATGATTGATGATTGATGATTGATGATTGATGATTGATGATTGATGATTGATGATTGATGATTGATGATTGATGATTGATGATTGATGATTGATGATTGATGATTGATGATTGATGATTGATGATTGATGATTGATGATTGATGATTGATGATTGATGATTGATGGTTGGTGATTGATGATTGATGATTGATGATTGCTGATTGATGATTGATGATTGATGATTGATGATTGATGATTGTTGATTGAAGATTGATGATTGATGATTGATGATTGATGATAGATGATTGATGATTGATAATTGATGATTGGTGATTGATGATTGATGATTGATGATTGATGATTGATGATTGGTGATTCATGATTCATGATTGACGATTGATGATTGATGATTGGTGATTGATTATTGATGATTGATGATTGATGATTGATGATTGCTGATTGCTGATTGATGATTCATGATTGATGATTGATGATTGATGATTGATGATGGATGATTGATGATTGATGATTGGTGAGTGATGAATTGATGATTGATGAATTGATGATTGATGATTGATGATTGATGATTGATGATTGATGATTGATGATTGATGATTGATGATTGATGATTGATGATTGATGATTGACGATTGATGATTGATGATTGCTGATTGATGATTGATGATTGATGATTGATGATTGATGATTGATGATTGATGATTGATGATTGATGATTGATGATTGATGATTGATGATTGTTGATTGATGATTGATGATTGATGATTGATGATTGATGATTGATGATTGATGATTGATGATTGATGATTGATGGTTGATGATTGATGATTGATGATTGATGATTGATGATTTATGATTGATAATTGATGATTGATGATTGATGCTTGATGATTGATGATTGATGATTGATGATTGATGATTGATGATTGATGATTGATGATTGATGATTGATGATTGATGATTGATGATTGATGATTGATGATTGATGATTGATGATTGATGATTGATGATTGATGATTGATGATTAATGATTGATGATTGATGATTGATGATTGATGATTGATGATTGATGATTGATGATTGATGATTGATGATTGATGATTGATGATTGATGATTGATGATTGATGATTGATGATTGATGATTGATGATTGATGATTGATGATTGATGATTGATGATTGATGATTGATGATTGATGATTGATGATTGATGATTGATGATTGATGATTGATGATTGATGATTGATGATTGATGATTGATGATTGATGATTGATGATTGATGATTGATGATTGATGATTGATGATTGATGATTGATGATTGATGATTGATGATTGATGATTGATGATTGATGATTGATGATTGATGATTGATGATTAATGATTGATGATTGATGATTGATGATTGATGATTGATGATTGATGATTGATGATTGATGATTGATGATTGATGATTGATGATTGATGATTGATGATTGATGATTGATGATTGATGATTGATGATTGATGATTGATGATTGATGATTGATGATTGATGATTGATGATTGATGATTGATGATTGATGATTGATGATTGATGATTGATGATTGATGATTGATGATTGATGATTGATGATTGATGATTGATGATCGATGATTGATGATTGATGATTGATAATTGATGATTCATGATTGATGATTGATTATTGATGATTGATGAATTGATGATTGATGATTGATGATTGATGATTGATGATTGATGATTGATGATTGATGATTGATGATTGATGATTGATGATTGATGATTGATTATTGATGATTGATGATTGATGATTGATGATTGATGATTGATGATTGATGAGTGATGATTGATGATTGATGATTGATGATTGATGATTGATGATTGATGATTGATAATTGATGATTGATGATTGAATATTGATGATTGATGATTGGTGATTGATGAGTGATGATTGATGATTGATGATTGATTATTGATTATTGATTATTGATGATTGATGATTGATGATTGATGATTGATGATTGATGAGTGATGATTGATGATCGATGATTGATGATTGATGATTGATGATTGATGATTGATTATTGATGATTGATGATTGATGATTGATGATTGATGATTGATGATTGATGATTGATGATTGATGATTGATGATTGATGATTGATGATTGATGATTGATGATTGATGATTGCTGACTGATGATTGATGATTGATGATTGATGATTGGTGATTGATGATTGATGATTGCTGACTGATGATTGATGATTGATGATTGATGATTGATGATTGGTGATTCAAGATTCATGATTGATGATTGATGATTGGTGACTGATGATTGATGATTGATGATTGATGATTGATGATTGATGATTGATGATTGATGATTGCTGATTCATGATTGATGATTGATGATTGATGATTGATGATTGATGATTGCTGATTCATGATTGATGATTGATGATTGATGATTGATGATTGATGATTGATGATTGATGATTGATGATTGATGATTGAGGATTGATGATTGATGATTGATTATTGGTGATTCATGATTGATGATTGATGATTGATTATTGGTGATTCATGATTCATGATTGATGATTGGTGATTGATGATTGATGATTGATGATTGATGATTGATGTTTGATGATTGATGATTGATGATTGATGATTGATGATTGATGATTGATGATTGATAATTGATGAATGATGATTGATGATTGATGATTGATGATTGATGATTGATAATTGATGATTGCTGATTGATGATTGATGATTGATGATTGATGATTGGTGATTGATGATTGATGATTGATGATTGATGATTGATGATTGATGATTGATGATTGATGATTGATGATTGATGATTGATGATTGATGACTGATGATTCCTGATTCATGATTCATGATTGACGATTGATGATTGATGATTGGTGATTGATGATTGATAATTGATGATTGCTGATTCAAGATTCATGATTCATGATTCATGATTCATGATTCATGATTCATGATTCATGATTCATGATTCATGATTCATGATTGATGATTGATGATTGATGATTGATGATTGATGATTGATGATTGATGATTGATGATTGATGATTGATGATTGATGATTGATGATTGATGATTGATGATTGATGATTGATGATTGATGATTGATGATTGATGATTGATGATTGATGATTGATGATTGATGATTGATGATTGATGATTGATGATTGATGATTGATGATTGATGATTGATGATTGATGATTGATGATTGATGATTGATGATTGATGATTGATGATTGATGATTGATGATTGATGATTGATGATTGATGATTGATTATTGATGATTCATGATTGATGATTGATGATTGATGATTGATGATTGATGATTGATGATTGATGATTGATGATTGATGATTGATGATTGATTATTGATGATAAGTGATTGATGATTGATGATTGATGATTGCTGATTGATGATTGATGATTGATGATTGATGATTGATGACATATGACTGGTGATTGATGATTGCTGATTCATGATTGATGATTGATGATTGATGATTGATGATTGATGATTGATGATTCATGATTGATGATTGATGATTGATGATTGATGATTGATGATTGATGATTGATGATTGATGATTGGTGATTGATGATTGATGATTGATGATTGATTATTGATGATTGATGATTGATGATTGATGATTGATGATTGATGATTTGTGATTGATGATTGATGAGTGATGATTTATGATTGATGATTGATGATTGATGATTGATGATTGATGATTGATGATTGATGATTGATGATTGATGATTGATGATTGATGATTGATGATTGATGATTGATGATTGATGATTGATGATTGATGATTGATGGTTGATGATTGATGATTGATGATTGATGATTGATGATTGATGATTGATGATTGATGATTGATGATTGATGATTGATGATTGATGATTGATGATTGATGATTGATGATTGATGATTGATGATTGATGATTGATGATTGATGATTGATTATTGGTTATTGATGATTGATGATTGATGATTGGTGATTGATGATTGATGATTGCTGACTGATGATTGATTAATGATGATTGATGATTGATGATTGATGATTGATGCTTGATGATTGGTGATTCAAGATTCATGATTGATGATTGATGATTGATGATTGATGATTGATGATTGGTGACTGATGATTGATGATTAATGATTGATGATTGATGATTGATGATTGATGATTGGTGATTGCTGATTCATGCTTGATGATTGATGATTGATGATTGATGATTGATGATTGATGAATGAGGATTGATGATTGATGATTGATGATTGATGATTGATGATTGATGATTGATTATTGATGATTGATGATTGATTATTGATGATTGATGATTGATGATTGATGATTGGTGATTGATGATTGATGAGTGGTGATTTATGATTGATGATTGATGATTGATGATTCATGATTGATGATTGATGATTGATGATTGATGATTGATGATTGATGATTTATGATTTATGATTGATGATCGATGATTGATGATTGATGATTGATGATTGATGATTGATGATTGATTATTGGTTATTGATGATTGATGATTGATGATTGATGATTGGTGATTGATGATTGATGATTGCTGACTGATGATTGATGATTGATGAATGATGATTGATGATTGATGATTGATGCTTGATGATTGGTGATTCAAGATTCATGATTGATGATTGATGATTGATGATTGGTGACTGATGATTGATGATTAATGATTGATGATTGATGATCGATGATTGATGATTGATGATTGATGATTGCTGATTCATGCTTGATGATTGATGATTAATGATTGATGATTGATGATTGATGATTGATGATTGATGATTGATGATTGAGGATTGATGATTGATGATTGGTGATTGATGATTGATGATTGCTGACTGATGATTGATGATTGATGATTGATGATTGATGATTGATGATTGATGATTGATGATTGATGATTGATGATTGATGCTTGATGATTGGTGATTCAAGATTCATGATTGATGATTGATGATTGATGATTGGTGACTGATGATTGATGATTAATGATTGATGATTGATGATTGATGATTGCTGATTCATGCTTGATGATTAATGATTGATGATTGATGATTGATGATTGATGATTGAGGATTGATGATTGATGATTGATGATTGATGATTGATGATTGATGATTGATGATTGATGATTGATGATTGATGATTGATGATTGATGATTGATGATTGATGATTGATGATTGATGATTGATGATTGATGATTGATGATTGATGATTGATGATTGATGACTGGTGATTCATTATTCGTGATTGATGATTGATGACTGGTGATTCATTATTCGTGATTGATGATTGATGATTGCTGATTTATGATTGATGATTGATGATTGATGATTGATGATTGATGATTGATGATTGTTGATTGATGATTGATGATTGATGATTGATGATTGATGATTGAAGAATTTATGATTGATGATTGATGATTGATGATTGATGATTGATGATTGATGATTGATGATTGATGATTGATGGTTGATGATTGATGATTGATGATTGGTGATTCATGATTCATGATTCATGATTGATGATTGATGATTGCTGATTGGTGATTGATGACTGATGATTTATGATTGATGATTGCTGATTGCTGATTGATGATTGATGATTGATGATTGATGATTGATGATTGATGATTGATGATTGATGATTGATGATTGATGATTGATGATTGATGATTGATGATTGATGATTGATGATTGATGATTGATGATTGACGATTGTTGATTGATGATTGATGATTGATGATTGATGATTGATGATTGATGATTGATGATTGATGATTGATGATTGATGATTGATGATTGATGATTGATGATTGATGATTGATGATTGATGATTGATGATTGATGATTGATGATTGATGATTGATGATTGATGATTGATGATTGATGATTGATGATTGATGATTGATGATTGATGAATTGAAAATTGATGATTAATGATTGATGAATGATGATTGATGATTGATGATTGATGATTGATGATTGATGATTGAAGTTTGATAATTGATGATTGATGATTGATGATTGATGATTGATGATTGATGATTGATGATTGATGATTGATGATTGATGATTGATGATTTTTGATTGATGATTGATGATTGATGATTGATGATTGATGATTGATGATTGATGATTGATGATTGATGAATGATGATTGATGATTGATGATTGATGATTGATGATTGATGATTGATGATTGATGATTGATGATTGATGATTGATGATTGATGATTGATGATTGATGATTGATGATTGATGATTGATGATTGATGATTGATGATTGATGATTGATGATTGATGATTGATGATTGATGATTGATGATTGATGATTGATGATTGATGATTGATGATTGATGATTGATGATTGATGATTGATGATTGATGTTTGATGATTGATGATTGATGATTGATGATTGATGATTGATGATTGATGATTGATGAGTGATGATTGATGATTGATGACTGGTGATTCATTATTCGTGATTGATGATTGATGATTGATGATCGATGAATGATGAATGATGATTGATGATTGATGATTGATGAATGGTGATTGATGATTGATGATTGATGATTGATGATTGATGATTGATGATTGATGATTGATGATTGATGATTGATGATTGATGATTGATGATTGATGAATTGATGATTGATGATTGATGATTGATGATTGATGATTGATGATTGATGATTGATGATTGATGATTGATGATTGATGATTGATGATTGATGATTGATGATTGATGATTGATGATTGATGATTGGTGATTCATGATTCATGATTGATGATTGATGATTGGTGATTGATGATTGATGATTGATGATTGATGATTGATGATTGCTGATTGCTGATTCATGATTGATGATTGATGATTGATGATTGATGATTGATGATTGATGATTGATGATTGATGATTAATGATTGATGATTAATGATTGATGATTGATGATTGATGATTGATGATTGATGATTGATGATTGATGATTGATGATTGATGATTGATGATTGATGATTGATGATTGATGATTGATGATTGATGATTGATGATTGATGATTGATGATTGATGATTGATGATTGATGATTGATGATTGATGATTGATGATTGATGATTGATGATTGATGATTGATGATTCATGATTGATGATTGATGATTGATGATTGATGATTGATGATTGATGATTGATGATTGATGATTGATGATTGATGATTGATGATTGATGATTGATGATTGAGAATTGAGGATTGATGATTGAGTTCTGAAGTGTGTTGATTGATGATCGATTATTGATGATTAATGATTGACGATTGATGATTGATGATTGATGATTGATGATTGATGATTGATGATTGATGATTGATGATTGATGATTGATGATTGATGATTGATGATTGATGATTGATGATTGATGATTAATGATTGATGATTGGTGATTGATGATTGATGATTGATGATTGATGATTGATGATTGATGATTGATGATTGATGATTGATGATTGATGATTGATGATTGATGATTGATGATTGATGATTGATGATTGATGATTGATGATTGATGATTGATGATTGATGATTGATGATTGATGTTTGATTATTGATGATTAATTATTGATGATTGATGATTGATGATTGATGATTGATGATTGCGGATTGATGATTGATGATTGATGATTGATGATATATGACTGGTGATTGATGATTGCTGATTCATGATTGATGATTGATGATTGATGATTGATGATTGATGATTGATGATTGATGATTGATGATTGATGATTGATGATTGATGATTCATGATTGATGATTGATGATTGATGATTGATGATTGATGATTGGTGATTGATGATTGATGATTGATGATTGATGATTGATGATTGCTGATTGCTGATTCATGATTGATGATTGATGATAAATGATTGATGATTGATAATTGATGATTGATGATTGATGATTGATGATTGATGATTGATGATTGATGATTGATGATTGATGATTGATGATTGATGATTGATGATTGATGATTGATGATTGATGATTGATGATTGATGATTGATGATTGATGATTGATGATTGATGATTAGTGATTCATGACCGATGATTGATGATTGGTGATTGATGATTGATGATTGATGATTGATGATTGATGATTGATGATTTATGATTGAGGATTGAGGATTGATGATTGAGTTCTGAAGAGTGTTGATTGATGATCGAAGATTGATGATTAATGATTGACGATTGATGATTGATGATTGATGATTGATGATTGATGATTGATGATTGATGATTGATGATTGGTGATTGATGATTGATGATTGATGATTGATGATTGATGATTGATGATTGATGATTTATGATTGATGATTGATGATTGCTGATTCATGATTCATGATTCATGTTTGATGATTGATGATTGATGATTGATGATTGATGATTGATGATTGATGATTGATGATTGATGATTGATGATTGATGATTGATGATTGATGATTGATGATTGATGATTGATGATTGATGATTGATGATTGATGATTGATGATTGATGATTGATGATTGATGATTGATGATTGATGATTGATGATTGATGATTGATGATTTATGATTGATGATCGATGATTGAGGATTGAGGATTGATGATTGAGTTCTGAAGAGTGTTGATTGATGATCGGTGATTGATGATTAATGATTGACGATTGATGATTGATGATTGAAGATTGATGATTGATGATTGATGATTGATGATTGATGATTGATGATTGATGATTGATGATTGATGATTGATGATTGATGATTGATGATTGATGATTGATGATTGATGATTGATGATTGATGATTGATGATTGATGATTGATGATTGATGAATGATGATTGATGATTGATGATTGATGATTGATGATTGATGATTGATGATTGATGATTGATGATTGATGATTGATGATTGATGATTGATGATTGATGATTGATGATTGATGATTGATGATTGATGATTGATGATTGATGATTGATGATTGATGATTGATGATTGATGATTGATGATTGATGATTGATGATTGATGATTGATGATTGATGATTGATGATTGATGATTGATGATTGATGATTGATGATTGATGATTGATGATTGATGATTGATGATTGATGATTGATGATTGATGATTGATGAGTGATGATTGATGATTGATGACTGGTGATTCATTATTCGTGATTGATGATTGATGATTGATGATTGATGAATGATAAATGATGATTGATGATTGATGATTGATGAATGATGATTGATGATTGATGATTAATGATTGATGATTGATGATTGATGATTGATGATTGATGATTGATGAATTGAAGATTGATGATTGATGATTGATGATTGATGATTGATGATTGATGATTGATGATTGGTGATTCATGATTCATGATTGATGATTGATGATTGATGATTGGTGATTGATGATTGATGATTGATGATAGATAATTGATGATTGCTGATTCATGATTGATGATTGATGATTGATGATTGATGATTGATGATTGATGATTGATGATTGATGATTGATGATTGATGATTGATGATTGATGATTGATGATTGATGATTGATGATTGATGATTGATGATTGATGATTGATGATTGATGATTGATGATTGATGATTGATGATTGATGATTGATGATTAATGATTGATGATTGAGTTCTGAAGAGTGTTGATTGATGATCGATGATTGATGATTAATGATTGACGATTGATGATTGATGATTGATGATTGATGATTGATGATTGATGATTGATGATTGATGATTGATGATTGATGATTGATGATTGATGATTGATGATTGATGATTGATGATTGATGATTGATGATTGATGATTGATGATTGATGATTGATGATTGATGATTGATAATTGATGATTGATGATTGATGATTGATGATTGATGATTGATGATTGATGATTGATGATTGATGATTGATGATTGATGATTGATGATTGATGATTGATGATTGCTGATTGATGATTGATGATTGATGATTGATGATATATGACTGGTGATTGATGATTGCTGATTCATGATTGATGATTGATGATTGATGATTGATGATTGATGATTGATGATTGATGATTCATGATTGATGATTGATGATTGATGATTGATGATTGATGATTGATGATTGATGATTGATGATTGATGATTGATGATTGATGATTGATGATTGATGATTGATGATTGATGATTGATGATTGGTGATTCATGATTCATGATTCATGATTGATGATTGATGATTGATGATTGATGATTGACGATTGCTGATTGCTGATTCATGATTGATGATTGATGATTGATAATTGATGATTGATAATTGATGATTGATGATTGATGATTGATGATTGATGATTGATGATTGATGATTGATGATTGATGATTGATGATTGATGATTGATGATTGATGATTTATGATTGAGGATTGAGGATTGATGATTGAGTTCTGAAGAGTGTTGATTGATGATCGATGATTAATGATTAATGATTGACGATTGATGATTGATGATTGATGATTGATGATTGATGATTGATGATTGATGATTGATGATTGATGATTGATGATTGCTGATTGATGATTGATGATTGATGATTGATGATTGATGATTGATGATTGATGATTGATGATTGATGATTGATGATTGATGATTGATGATTGATGATTGATGATTGATGATTGATGATTGATGATTGATGATTGATGATTGATGATTGATGATTTATGATTGATGATTGATGATTGATGATTTATGATTGAGGATTGAGGATTGATGATTGAGTTCTGAAGAGTGTTGATTGATGATCGGTGATTGATGATTGATGATTGACGATTGATGATTGATGATTGAAGACTGATGATTGATGATTGATGATTGATGATTGATGATTGATGATTGATGATTGATGATTGATGATTGATGATTGATGATGGATGATTGATGATTGATGATTGATGATTGATGATTGATGATTGATGATTGATGATTGATGATTCATGATTGATGATTGATGATTGATGATTGATGATTGATGATCGATGATTGATGATTGATGATTGATGATTGATGATTGATGATTGATGATTGATGATTGATGATTGATTATTGATGATTAGTGATTGATGATTGATGATTGATGATTGCTGATTGATGATTGATGATTGATGATTGATGATTGATGACATATGACTGGTGATTGATGATTTCTGATTCATGATTGATGATTGATGATTGATGATTGATGATTGATGATTGATGATTGATGATTCATGATTCATGATTGATGATTGATGATTGATGATTGATGATTGATGATTAATGATTGATGATTGATGATTGATGATTGATGATTGATGATTCATGATTCATGATTCATGATTCATGATTGATGATTGATGATTGATGATTGATGATTGATGATTGATGATTTATGATTGATGATTGATGATTGATGATTGATGATTGATAATTAATGATTCATGATTGATGATTGATGATTGATGATTGATGATTGATGATTGATGAATTGGTTATTGATGATTGATGATTGATGATTGATTGGTGATTGATGATTGATGATTGATGATTGATGATTGATGATTGATGAATGATGATTGATGATTGATGATTGATGATTGATGATTGATGATTGATGATTGATGATTGATGATTGATGATTGATGATTGATCGTTGATGATTGATGATTGATGATTGATGATTGATGATTGATGATTGATGATTGCTGATTGATGATTTATGATTGATGATTGATGATTGATGACTGATGATTCCTGATTCATGATTCATGATTGACGATTGATGATTGATGATTGGTGATTGATGATTGATGATTGATGATTGCTGATTCAAGATTCATGATTCATGATTCATGATTCATGATTCATGATTCATGATTCATGATTCATGATTCATGATTGATGATTGATGATTGATGATTGATGATTGATGATTGATGATTGATGATTGATGATTGATGATTGATAATTGATGATTGATGATTGATGATTGATGATTGATGATTGATGATTGATGATTGATGATTGATGATTGATGATTGATGATTGATGATTGATGATTGATGATTGATGATTGATGATTGATGATTGATGATTGATGATTGATGATTGATGATTGATGATTGATGATTGATGATTGATGATTGATGATTGATGATTGATGATTGATGATTGATGATTGATGATTGATGATTGATGATTGGTGATTGATGATTGAAGATTGATAATTGATGATTGATGATTGATGATTGATGATGGATGATTGATGATTGATGATTGATGATTGATGATTGATGATACATGATTGATGATTGATGATTGATGATAGATGATTGATGATTGATGATTGATGATTGATGATTGATGATTGATGATTGATGATTGATGATTGATGATTGATGATTGATGATTGATGATTGATGATTGATGATTGATGATTGATGATTGATGATTGATGATTGATGACTGATGATTGATGATTGATGACTGGTGATTCATTATTCGTGATTGATGATTGATGATTGATGAATGATGATTGATGATTGATGAATTGATGATTGATGATTGATGATTGATGAATTGATGATTGATGATTGATGATTGATGATTGATGATTGATGATTGATGATTGATGATTGATGATTGATGATTGATGATTGGTGATTCATGATTCATGATTGATGATTGATGATTGATGATTGGTGATTGATGATTGATGATTGATGATTGATGATTGCTGATTGCTGATTCATGATTGATGATTGATGATTGATGATTGATGATTGATGATTGATGAGTGATGATGGATGATTGATGATTGATGATTGATGATTGATGATTGATGATTGATGATTGATGATTGATGATTGATAATTGATGATTTATGATTGAGGATTGAGGATTGATGATTGAGTTCTGAAGAGTGTTGATTGATGATCGATGATTGATGATTAATGATTGACGATTGATGATTGATGATTGATGATTGATGATTGATGATTGATGATTGATGATTGATGATTGATGATTGATGATTGATGATTGATGATTGATGATTGATGATTGATGATTGATGATTGATGATTGATGATTGATGATTGATGATTGATGATTGATGATTGATGATTGATGTTTGATTATTGATGATTGATGATTGATGATTGATGATTGATGATTGATGATTGCTGATTGATAATTCATGATTCATGATTGATGATTGATGATTGATGATATATGACTGGTGATTGATGATTGCTGATTCATGATTGGTGATTGATGATTCATGATTGATGATTGATGATTGATGATTGATGATTGATGATTGATGATTGATGATTGATGATTGATGATTGATGATTGATGATTGATGATTGGTGATTCATGATTCATGATTGATGATTGATGATTGGTGATTGATGATTGATGATTGATGATTGATGATTGCTGATTGCTGATTCATGATTGATGATTGATGATTGATGATTGATAATTGATGATTGATGATTGATGATTGATGATTGATGATTGCTGATTGATGATTGATGATTGATGATTGATGATTGATGATTGATGATTGATGATTGATGATTGATGATTGATGATTGATGATTGATGATTGATGATTGATGATTGATGATTGATGATTGATGATTTATGATTGAGGATTGAGGATTGAGGATTGATGATTGAGTTCTGAAGAGTGTTGATTGATGATCGATGATTGATGATTAATGATTGACGATTGATGATTGATGATTGATGATTGATGATTGATGATTGATGATTGATGATTGATGATTGATGATTGATGATTGATGATTGATGATTGATGATTGATGATTGATGATTGATGATTGATGATTGATGATTGATGATTGATGATTGATGATTGATGATTCATGATTGATGATTGATGATTGATGATTGATGATTGATGATTGATGATTCATGATTGATGATTGATGATTGATAATTGATGATTCATGATTGATGATTGATGATTGATGATTGATGATTGATGATTGATGAATTGATTATTAATGATTGATGATTGATGATTGATGATTGATGATTGATGATTGATGATTGATGATTGATGATTGATGATTGATGATTGGTGATTAATGAGTGATGATTGATTATTGATGATTGGTGATTGACTATTGATTATTGATTATTGATGATTGATGATTGATGATTGGTGATTGATGATTGATGAGTGATGATTGATGATTGATGATTGATGATTGATGATTGATGATTTATGATTGATGATTGATGATTGATGATTGATGATTGATGATTGATGATTGATGATTGATGATTGATGATTGATGATTGATGATTGATGATTGATGATTGATGATTGATGATTGATGATTGATGATTGATGATTGATGATTGATGATTGATGATTGATGATTGATGATTGATGATTGATGATTGATGATTGATGATTGATGATTGATGATTTATGATTGATGATTGATGATTGATGATTGATGATTGATGATTGATTAATGGTTATTGATGATTGATGATTGATGATTGGTGATTGATGATTGATGATTGCTGACTGATGATTGATGATTGATGATTGATGATTGATGATTGGTGATTCAAGATTCATGATTGATGATTGATGATTGATGATTGATGATTGGTGACTGATGATTGATGATTGATGATTGATGATTGATGATTGCTGACTCATGATTGATGATTGATGATTGATGATTGATGATTGATTATTGATGATTGATGATTGATGTTTGATGATTGATAATCGATGATTGAGGATTGATGATTGATGATTGATGATTGATGATTGATGATTGATAATTGATGATTGATGATTGATGATTGATGATTGATGATTGATGAGTGATGATTGATGATTGATGATTGATGATTGATGATTGATGATTGCTGATTGATGATTGATGATTGATGATTGATGATTGATGATTGATGACTGGTGATTCATTATTCGTGATTGATGATTGATGATTGATGATTGATGATTGATGATTGATGATTTATGATTGATGATTGATTATTGATGATTGATGATTGGTGATTGAAGAATTGATGATTGATGATTGATGATTGATGATTGATGATTGATGATTGATGATTGATGGTTGATGATTGATGATTGATGATTGATGATTGATAATTGATGATTGATGATTGATGATTGATGATTGACGATTGATGATAGATGATTGATGATTGATGATTGATGATTGATGATTGATGATTGATGATTGATGATTGATGATTGATGATTGATGATTGAAAATTGATGACTTATGATTGAGGATTGAGGATTGATAATTGAGTTCTGAAGAGTGTTGATTGATGATCGATGATTGATGATTGATGATTGACGATTGATGATTGATGATTGATGATTGATGATTGATGATTGATGATTGATGATTAATGATTGATGATTGATGATTGATGATTTATGATTTATGATTGATGATTGATGATTGATGATTGATGATTGATGATTGATGATTGATGATTGATGATTGATGATTGATGATTGATGATTGATGATTGATGATTGATGATTGATGATTGATGATTGATGATTGATGATTGATGATTGATGATTGATGATTGATGATTGATGATTGATGATTGATGATTGATGATTGATGATTGATGATTGATGATTGATGATTGATTATTGATGATTAGTGATTGATGATTGATGATTGATGATTGATGATTGATGATTGCTGATTGATGATTGATGATTGATGATTGATGATTTATGATTTATGACTGGTGATTCATGATTCGTGATTGATGATTGATGATTGCTGATTCATGATTGATGATTGATGATTGATGATTGATGATTGATGATTGATGATTGATGATTGATGATTGATGATTATGATTGATGATTGATGATTGATGATTAATGATTGATGATTGATGATTGATGATTGATGCTTGATGATTGATGATTGATGATTGATGATTGATGATTGATGATTGATGATTGATGATTGATGATTGATGATTGATGATTGATGATTGATGATTGATGATTGATGATTGATGATTGATGATTGATGATTGATTATGGTTGATTGATGATTGATGATTGATGATTGATGATTGGTGATTGATGGTTGATGATTGATGATTGATGATTGATGATTGATGATTGTTGATTGATGATTGATGATTGATGATTGATGATTGATGATTGATGATTGATGATTGATTATTGATTATTGATGATTGATGATTTATGATTGATGATTGATGATTGATGATTGATGATTGATGATTCATGATTCATGATTGATGATTGATGATTGATGATTGATGATCGATGATTGATGATTGATGATTGATGATTGATGATTGATGATTGATGATTGATGATTGATGATTAGTGATTGATGATTGATGATTGATGATTGATGATTGATGATTGATGATTGATGATTAATGATTGAGGATTGATGATTGATGATTGATGATTGTTGATTGATGATCGATGATTGATGATTGATGATTGACGATTGATGATTGATGATTGATGATTGATGATTGATGATTGATGATTGATGATTGATGATTGATGATTGATGATTGATGATTGATGATTGATGATTGATGATTGATGATTGATGATTGATGATTGATGATTGATGATTGATGATTGATGATTGATGATTGATGATTGATGATTGATAATTGATGATTGATGATTGATGATTGATGATTGATGATTGATGATTGATGATTGCTGATTGATGATTAGTGATTGATGACTGATGATTGCTGATTGATGATTGATGATTGATGATTCATGACTGGTGATTGATGATTGATGATTGATGATTGATAATTGATTGATGCTTGATGATTGATGATTGCTGATTGATGATTGATGATTGATGATTGATGATTGATGATTGTTGATTGATGATTGATGATTGATGATTGATGATTGATGATTGACGATTGATGATTGATGATTGATGATTGATGATTGATGATTGATGATTGATGATTGATGATTGATGATTGATGATTTATGATTGAGGATTGAGGATTGATAATTGAGTTCTGAAGAGTGTTGATTGATGATCGATGATTGATGATTGATGATTGACGATTGATGATTGATGATTGATGATTGATGATTGATGATTGATGATTGATGATTAATGATTGATGATTGATGATTGATGATTAATGATTGATGATTGATGATTGATGATTGATGATTGATGATTGATGATTGATGATTGATGATTGATGATTGATGATTGATGATTGATGATTGATGATTGATGATTGATGATTGATGATTGATGATTGATGATTGATGATTGATGATTGATGATTGATGATTGATGATTGATGATTGATTATTGATGATTAGTGATTGATGATTGATGATTGATGATTGCTGATTGATTATTCATGATTGATGATTGATGATTGATGATTTATGATTTATGACTGGTGATTCATGATTCGTGATTGATGATTGGTGATTGATGATTGATTATTGATGGTTGATGATTGCTGATTCATGATTGATGATTGATGATTGATGATTGACGATTGATGATTGATGATTGATGATTGATGATTGATGATTGATGATTGATGATTGATGATTGATGATTGATGATTGATGATTGATGATTGATGATTGATGATTGATGATTGATGATTGATGATTGATGATTGATGATTGATGATTGATGATTGATGATTGATGATTGATGCTTGATGATTGATTATTGATGATTGATGATTGATGATTGATGATTGATGATTGATGATTGATTATGGTTGATTGATGATTGATGATTGATGATTGGTGATTGATGGTTGATGATTGATGATTGATGATTGATGATTGATGATTGATGATTGATGATTGATGATTGATGATTGATGATTGATGATTGATGATTGATGATTGATGATTGATGATTGATGATTGATGATTGATGATGGATTATTGATGATTGATGATTTGTGATTGATGATTGATGATTGATGATTTATGATTGATGATTGATGATCGATGATTGATGATTGATGATTGATGATTGATGATTGATGATTGATGATTGATGATTGATGATTGATGATTGATGATTGATGATTGATGATTGATCATTAGTGATTGATGATTGATGATTGATGATTGATGATTGATGATTGATGATTGATGATTTATGATTGAGGATTGATGATTGATGATTGATGATTGTTGATTGATGATCGATGATTGATGATTGATGATTGACGATTGATGATTGATGATTGATGATTGATGATTGATGATTGATGATTGATGTTTGATGATTGATGATTGATGATTGATGATTGATGATTGATGATTGATGATTGATGATTGATGATTGATGATTGATGATTGATGATTGATGATTGATGATTGATGATTGATGATTGATGATTGATGATTGATGATTGATGATTGATGATTGATGATTGATGATTGGTGATTGATGATTGGTGATTGGTGATTGATGATTGATGACTGGTGATTCATGATTCGTGATTGATTATTGATGATTGATGATTGATGATTGATGATTCATGACTGGTGATTGATGATTGATGATTGATGATTGATGATTGATGATTGATGATTGATGATTGATAATTGATGATTGATGCTTGATGATTGATGATTGATGATTGACGATTGATGATTGATGATTGATGATTGATGATTGTTGATTGATGATTGATCATTGATGATTGATGATTGATGATTGATGATTGATGATTGATAAATGATGATTGGCGATTGATGATTGGTGATTGGTGATTGATGATTGATGACTGGTGATCATGATTCGTGATTGATTATTGATGATTGATGATTGATGATTGTTGATTGATGATTGCTGATTCATGATTGATGATTGATGATTGATGATTGATGATTGATGATTGATGATTGATGATTGATGATTGATGATTGATGATTGATGATTGATGGTTGATTATGGTTGATTGATGATTGTTGATTGATAATTAATGATTGCTGATTGATGATTGATGATTGATGATTGATGATTGATGATTGATGATTGATGATTGATGATTGATGATTGATGATTGATGATTCATGATCGATGATTGATGATTGGTGATTGATGATTGATGATTGATGATTGCTGATTCATGATTGATGATTGATGATTGATGATTGATGATTGATGATTGATGATTGATGATTGATGATTGATGATTGATGATTGATGATTGATGATTGATGATTGATGATTGATGATTTTTGATTGAGGATTGATGATGGAGGACTGAAGATTGTTGATTGATGATGGATGATTGATGATTGATGATTGACGATTGATGATTGATGATTGATGATTGATGATTGATGATTGATGATTGATGATTGATGATTGATGATTGATGATTGATGATTGATGATTGATGATTGATGATTGATGATTGATGATTGATGATTGATGATTGATGATTGATAATTGATGATTGATGATTGATGATTGATGATTGATGATTGATGATTGATGATTGATGATTGATGATTGATGATTGATGATTTATGACTGGTGATTGATGATTGATGATTGATGATTGATAATTGATGATTGATGATTGATGATTGATGATTGATGATTGATGATTGATGATTGATGATTGATGATTGATGATTGATGATTGATGATTAGTGATTGATGACTGATGATTGCTGATTGATGATTGATGATTGATGATTGATGATTTATGACTGGTGATTGATGATTGATGATTGATGATTGATGATTGATAATTGATGATTGATGATTGATGATTGATGATTGATGATTGATGATTGATGATTGATGATTGATGATTGATGATTGATGATTGATCATTGATCATTGATGGTTGATGATTGGTGATTGATGATTGGTGATTGGTGATTGATGATTGATGATTCATGATTCATGATTCGTGATTGATTATTGATGATTGATGATTGATGATTGCTGATTCATGATTCATGATTGATGATTGATGATTGATGATTGATGATTGATGATTGATGATTGATGATTGATGATTGATGATTGATGATTGATGATTGCTGATTCATGATTCATGATTGATGATTGATGATTGATGATTGATGATTGATGACTTATGATTGAGGAGTGATGATTGATGACTGTAGATTGTTGATTGATGATCGATGATTGATGATTGATGATTGACGATTTCTGATTGTTAAGTGATGATTGATGATTGACAATATATGACTGATGATTATCGATTGATGATTGACGATTTAAGATTGTTAAGTGATGATTGATGATCGACAATATATGACTGATGATTATCGATTGATGATTGACGATTGATGATTGATAATTGATGATTGATGATTGATGATTGGTGATTGATGATTGATGATTGATGTGTGATGATTGGTGATTGATGATCGATGATTGATGATTGATGATTGATGATTGGTGATTGATGATTGATGATTGATGATTAATGATTGATGATTGATGATTGATGATTGATGATTGATGATTGACTATTGATAATTGATGATTGATGATTGGTGATTGATGATTGATGATTGATGATTGATGATTGATGATTGATGATTGATGATTGATGATTGATGATTGATGATTGATGATTGATGATTGATGATTGATGATTGATGATTGATGATTGATGATTGATGATAGATGATTGATGATTAGTGATTGATGACTGATGATTGCTGATTGATGATTGATGTTTTATGACTGGTGATTCATGATTCGTGATTGATGATTGATGATTGGTGATTGATGATTGATTATTGATGGTTGATGATTGCTGATTGATGATTGATGATTGATGATTGATGATTGATGATTGAGGATTGATGATTGATGATTGATGATTGATGATTGATGATTGATGATTGATGATTGATGATTGATGATTGATGATTGATGATTGATGATTGATGATTGATGATTGATGATTGATGATTGATGATTGATGATTGATGATTGATGAGTGATGATTGATGATTGATGATTGATGATTGATGATTGATGATTGATGATTGATGATTGATGATTGATGATTGATGATTGATGATTGATGATTGATGATTGATGATTGATGATTGATGATTGATGATTGATGATTGATGATTAGTGATTGATGACTGATGATTGCTGATTGATGATTGATGATTGATGATTTATGACTGGTGATTCATGATTCGTGATTGATGATTGATAATTGGTGATTTATGATTGATAATTGATGGTTGATGATTGCTGATTCATGTTTGATGATTGATGATTGACGATTGATGATTGACGATTGATGATTGATGATTGATGATTGATGATTGATGATTGATGATTGATGATTGATGATTGATGATTGATGATTGATGATTGATGATTGATGATTGATGATTGATGATTGATGATTGATGATTGATGATTGATGATTGATGATTGATGATTGATGATTGATAATTGATGATTGGTGATTGATGATTGATTATTGATGGTTGATGATTGATGATTCATGATTGATGATTGATGATTGATGATTGACGATTGATGATTGATGATTGAGGATTGATGATTGATGATTGATGATTGATGATTGATGATTGATGATTGATGATTGATGATTGATGATTGATGATTGATGATTGATGATTGGTAATTGATGATTGATGATTGATGATTGATGATTGATGATTTATGATTGAGGATTGATGATTGATGATTGATGATTGTTGATTGATGATTGATGATCGATGATTGATGATTGATGATTGCTGATTGATGATTGATGATTGATGATTGATGATTGATGATTGATGATTGATGATTGATGATTGATGATTGATGATTGATGATTGATGATTGATGATTGATGATTGATGATTGATGATTGATGATTGATGATTGATGATTGATAATTGATGACTGATGATTGATGATTGATGATTGATGATTGATGATTGATGACTGATGATTGATGATTGATGATTGATGATTGATGATTGATGACTGGTGATTCATGATTCGTGATTGATGATTGATGATTGATGATTGGTGATTGATGATTGATTATTGATGGTTGATGATTGCTGATTTATGATTGATGATTGATGATTAATGATTGACGATTGATGATTGATGATTCATGATTGATGATTGATGATTGATGACTGATGATTGATGATTGTTGATTGATGATCGATGATTGATGATTGATGATTGCTGATTGATGATTGATGATTGATGATTGATGATTGATGATTGATGATTGATGATTGATGATTGATGATTGATGATTGATGATTGATGATTGATGATTGATGATTGATGATTGATGATTGATGATTGATGATTGATGATTGATGATTGATGACTGATGATTGATGATTGATGGTTGATGATTGATGATTGATGATTGATGATTGGTGATTCATGATTCATGATCGATGATTGATGATTGGTGATTGATGATTGATGATTGATGATTGCTGATTCATGATTGGTGATTGATGATTGATGATTGATGATTGATGATTGATGATTGATGATTGATGATTGATGATTGATGATTGATAATTGATAATTGATGATTGATGATTGATGATTTATGATTGAGGATTGATGATTGAGGACTGAAAATTTTTGATTGATGATCGATGATTGATGATTGATGATTGACGATTGATGATTGATGATTGATGATTGATGATTGATGATTGATGATTGATGATTGATGATTGATGATTGATGATTGATGATTGATGATTGATGATAGATGATTGATGATTAGTGATTGATGACTGATGATTGCTGATTGATGATTGATGATTTATGACTGGTGATTCATGATTCGTGATTGATGATTGATGATTGGTGATTGATGATTGATTATTGATGGTTGATGATTGCTGATTCATGATTGATGATTGATGATTGAGGATTGATGATTGATGATTGATGATTGATGATTGATGATTGATGATTGATGATTGATGATTGATGATTGATGATTGATGATTGATGATTGATGATTGATGATTGATGATTGATGATTGATGATTGATGATTGATGATTGATGATTGATGATTGATGATTGATGATTGATGATTGATGATTGATGATCGATGATTGATGCTTGATGATTGATGATTGATGATTGATGATTGATGATTGATGATTGATGATTGATGATTGATGATTGATGATTGATGATTGATGATTGATGATTGATGATTGATGATTGATGATTGATGATTGATGATTGATGATTGATGATTGATGATTGATGATTGATGATTGATGATTGATTAAGGTTGATTGATGATTGATGATTGATGATTGATGATTGGTGATTGATGATTGATGATTGATGATTGATGATTGATGATTGATGATTGATGATTGATGATTGATGATTGATGATTGATGATTGATGATTGATGATTGATGATTGATGATTGATGATTGATGATTGATGATTGATGATTGATGATTGATGATTGATGATTGATGATTGATGATTGATGATTGATGATTGATGATTGATGATTGATGATTAGTGATTGATGACTGATGATTGCTGATTGATGATTGATGATTGATGATTTATGACTGGTGATTGATGATTGATGATTTATGATTGATGATTGATAATTGATGATTGATGATTGATGATTGATGATTGATGATTGATGATTGATGATTGATGATTGATGATTGATGATTGATGATTGATGATTGATGATTGATGATTGGTGATTGATGATTGGTGATTGGTGATTGATGATCGGTGACTGGTGATTCATGATTCGTGATTGATTATTGATGATTGATGATTGATAATTGATGATTGCTGATTCATGATTGATGATTGATGATTGATGATTGATGATTGATGATTGATGATTGATGATTGATGATTGATGATTGATGATTGATGATTGATGATTGATGATTGATGAATTGATGATTAATGATTGATGACTGATGATTGCTGATTGATGATTGATGATTGATGATTGATGATTGGTGATTCATGATTCATGATCGATGATTGATGATTGGTGATTGATGATTGATGATTTATGATTGATGATTGATGATTGATGATTGATGATTGATGATTGATGATTGATGAATAGATGATTGATGATTGATGACTGATGATTGCTGATTGATGATTGATGGTTGATGATTGATGATTGATGATTGATGATTGATGATTGGTGATTCATGATTCATGATCGATGATTGATGATTGATGATTGATGATTGATGATTGCTGATTCATGATTGGTGATTGATAATTGATGATTGATGATTGATGAATGATGATTGATGATTGATGATTGATGACTGATGATTGACAATTGATGATTGATGATTGATGATTTATGATTGAGGATTGATGATTGAGGACTGAAAATTGTTGATTGGTGATCGATGATTGATGATTGATGATTGACGATTGATGATTGATGATTGATGATTGATGATTGATGATTGATGATTGATGATTGATGATTGATGATTGATGATTGATGATTGATGATTGATGATTGATGATTGATGATTGATGATTGATGATTGATGATTGATGATTGATGATTGATGATTGATGATTGATGATTGATGATTGATGATTGATGATTAGTGATTCATGACTGATGATTGCTGATTGATTATTGATGATTTATGACTGGTGATTCATGATTCGTGATTGATGATTAATGATGGGTGATTGATGATTGATTATTGATGGTTGATGATTGCTGATTCATGATTGATGATTGATGATTGACGATTGATGATTGATGATTGATGATTGATGATTGATGATTGATGATTGATGCTTGATGATTGATGATTGATGATTGATGATTGATGATTGATGATTGATGATTGATGATTGATTATGGTTGATATATGATTGATGATTGATGATTGATGATTGATGATTGATGATTGATGATTGATGATTGATGATTGATGATTGATGATTGATGATTGATGATTGGTGATTCATGATTGATGAATGATGATTGATGATTGATGATTGGTGATTGATGATAGATGATTCCTGATTGATGATTGATGATTGATGATTGATGATTGATGATTGATGATTGATGATTGATGATTGATGATTGATGATTGATGATTGCTGATTCATGATTCATGATTGATGATTGATGATTGATGATTGATGACTTATGATTGAGGATTGATGATTGATGACTGTAGATTGTTGATTGATGATCGATGATTGATGATTGATGATTGACGATTTATGATTGTTAAGTGATGATTGATGATTGATGATTGACAATATATGACTGATGATTATCGATTGATGATTGACGATTTAAGATTGTTAAGTGATGATTGATGATTGACAATATATGACTGATGATTATTGATTGATGATTGACGATTGATGATTGATAATTGATGATTGATGATTGATGATTGGTTATTGATGATTGATGATTGATGATTGATGATTGGTGATTGATGATCGATGATTGATGATTGATGATTGATGACTGATGATTGATGATTGATGATTGATGATTGATGATTGATGATTGATGATTGATGATTGATGATTGATGATTGATGATTGATGATTGATGATTGATGATTGATGATTGATGATTGATGATTGATGATTGATGATTGATGATTGATGATTGATGATTGATGATTGATGATTGATGATTGATGATTGATGATTGATGATTGATGATTGATGATTGATGATTGATGATTGATGATTGATGATTGATGATTGATGATTGATGATTGATGATTGATGATTGATGATTGATGATAGATGATTGATGATTAGTGATTGATGACTGATGATTGCTGATTGATGATTGATGATTTATGACTGGTGATTGATGATTCGTGATTGATGATTGATGATTGGTGATTGATGACTGATTATTGATGGTTGATGATTGCTGATTCGTGATTGATGATTGATGATTGAGGATTGATGATTGATGATTGATGATTGATGATTGATGATTGATGATTGATGATTGATGATTGGTGATTGATGATTGATGATTGATGATTGATGATTGATGATTGATGATTGATGATTGATGATTGATGATTGATGATTGATGATTGATGATTGATGATTGATGATTGATGATTGATGATTGATGATTGATGATTGATGATCGATGATTGATGATTGAAGATTGATTAATTATGATTGTTGATTCATGATTGATGATTGATGATTGATGATTGATGATTGATGATTGATGATTGATGATTGATGATTGATGATTGATGATTGAACATTGATGATTGATGATTAGTGATTGATGACTGATGATTGCTGATTGATGATTGATGATTGATGATTTATGACTGGTGATTCATGATTGATGATTTATGATTGATGATTGATGATTGATAATTGATGATTGATGATTGATGATTGATGATTGATGATTGATGATTGATGATTGATGATTGATGATTGATGATTGATGATTGATGATTGATGATTGATGATTGATGATTGATGATTGATGATTGATGATTGATGATTGATGATTGATGATTGATGATTGATGATTGATGATTGATGATTAGTGGTTGATGACTGATGATTGCTGATTGATGATTGATGATTGATGATTTATGACTGGTGATTGATGATTGATGATTTATGATTGATTATTGATGATTGATAATTGATGATTGATGATTGATGATTGATGATTGATGATTGATGATTGATGATTGATGATTGATGATTGATGATTGATGATTGATGATTGATGATTGATGATTGATGATTGATGATTGATGATTGATGATTGATGATTGATGATTTATGATTGATGATTGATGATTGATGATTGATGATTGATGATTGATGATTGATGATTGATGATTGATGATTGATGATTGATGATTGATGATTGATGATTGATGATTGATGATTGATGATTGATGATTGATGATTGGTGATTGATGATTGATGATTGGTGATTGATGATCGGTGACTGGTGATTCATGATTCGTGATTGATTATTGATGATTGATGATTGATAATTGATGATTGCTGATTCAAGATTGATGATTGATGATTGATGATTGATGATTGATGATTGATGATTGATGATTGATGATTGATGATTGATGATTGATGAATTGATGATTAATGATTGATGACTGATGATTGCTGATTGATGATTGATGATTGATGATTGATGATTGATGATTGATGATTGATGATTGGTGATTCATGATTCATGATCGATGATTGATGATTGGTGATTGATGATTGATGATTTATGATTGATGATTGATGATTGATGATTGATGATTGATGATTGATGATTGATGAATAGATGATTGATGATTGATGACTGATGATTGCTGATTGATGATTGATGGTTGAAGATTGATGATTGATGATTGATGATTGATGATTGGTGATTCATGATTCATGATCGATGATTGATGATTGGTGATTGATGATTGATGATTGCTGATTCATGATTGGTGATTGATGATTGATGATTGATGATTGATGATTGATGAATGATGATTGATGATTGATGATTGATGACTGATGATTGACAATTGATGATTGATGATTGATGATTTATGATTGAGGATTGAGGACTGAAAATTGTTGATTGATGATCGATGATTGATGATTGATGATTGACGATTGATGATTGATGATTGATGATTGATGATTGATGATTGATGATTGATGATTGATGATTGATGATTGATGATTGATGATTGATGATTGATGATTGATGATTGATGATTGATGTTTGATGATTGATGATTGATGATTGATGATTGATGATTGATGATTGATGATTGATGATTGATGATTGATGATTGATGATTGATGATTGATGATTGATGATTGATGATTGATGATTGATGATTGATGATTGATGATTAGTGATTCATGACTGATGATTGCTGATTGATGATTGATGATTTATGACTGGTGATTCATGATTCGTGATTGATGATTAATGATGGGTGATTGATGATTGATTATTGATGGTTGATGATTGCTGATTCATGATTGATGATTGATGATTGACGATTGATGATTGATGATTGATGATTGATGATTGATGATTGATGATTGATGATTGATGATTGATGATTGATGATTGATGATTGATGATTGATGATTGATGATTGATGATTGATGATTGATGATTGATGATTGATGATTGATGATTGATGATTGATGATTGATGATTGATGATTGATGATTGATGATTGATGATTGATGATTGGTGATTCATGATTGATGAATGATGATTGATGATTGATGATTGGTGATTGATGATAGATGATTCATGATTGATGATTGATGATTGATGATTGATTATTGATGATTGATGATTGATGATTGATGATTGATGATTGATGATTGATGATTGATGATTGATGATTGATGATTGATGATTGATGATTGCTGATTCATGATTCATGATTGATGATTGATGATTGATGATTGATGACTTATGATTGAGGATTGATGATTGATGACTGTAGATTGTTGATTGATGATCGATGATTGATGATTGACGATTTATGATTGTTAAGTGATGATTGATGATTGATGATTGACAATATATGACTGATGATTATCGATTGATGATTGACGATTTAAGATTGTTAAGTGATGATTGATGATTGACAATATATGACTGATGATTATCGATTGATGATTGACGATTGGTGATTGATGATCGATGATTGATGATTGATGATTGATGATTGATGATTGGTGATTGATGATCGATGATTGATGATTGATGATTGATGACTGATGATTGATGATTGATGATTGATGATTGATGATTGATGATTGATGATTGATGATTGATGATTGATGATTGATGATTGATGATTGATGATTGATGATTGATGATTGATTATTGATGATTGATGATTGATGATTGATGATTGATGATTGATGATTGATGATTGATGATTGATGATTGATGATTGATGATTGATGATTGATGATTGATGATTGATGATTGATGATTGATGATTGATGATAGATGATTGATGATTAGTGATTGATGACTGATGATTGCTGATTGATGATTGATGATTTATGACTGTTGATTGCTGATTCGTGATTGATGATTGGTGATTGATGACTGATTATTGATGGTTGATGATTGCTGATTCGTGATTGATGATTGATGATTGAGGATTGATGATTGATGATTGATGATTGATGATTGATGATTGATGATTGATGATTGATGATTGATGATTGATGAATGATGATTGATGATTGATGATTGATGATTGATGATTGATGATTGATGATTGATGATTGATGATTGATGATCGATGATTGATGAGTAGATGATTGATGATTGATGACTGATGATTGCTGATTGATGATTGATGGTTGAAGATTGATGATTGATGATTGATGATTGATGATTGGTGATTCATGATTCATGATCGATGATTGATGATGGTGATTGATGATTGATGATTGCTGATTCATGATTGGTGATTGATGATTGATGAATGATGATTGATGATTGATGATTGATGACTGATGATTGACAATTGATGATTGATGATTGATGATTTATGATTGAGGATTGAGGACTGAAAATTGTTGATTGATGATCGATGATTGATGATTGATGATTGACGATTGATGATTGATGATTGATGATTGATGATTGATGATTGATGATTGATGATTGATGATTGATGATTGATGATTGATGATTGATGATTGATGATTGATGATTGATGATTGATGATTGATGATTGATGATTGATGATTGATGATTGATGATTGATGATTGATGATTGATGATTGATGATTGATGATTGATGATTGATGATTAGTGATTCATGACTGATGATTCCTGATTGATGATTGATGATTTATGACTGGTGATTCATGATCGTGATTGATGATTAATGATGGGTGATTGATGATTGATTATTGATGGTTGATGATTGCTGATTCATGATTGATGATTGATGATTGACGATTGATGATTGATGATTGATGATTGATGATTGATGATTGATGATTGATGATTGATGATTGATGATTGATGAATAGATGATTGATGATTGATGACTGATGATTGCTGATTGATGATTGATGGTTGAAGATTGATGATTGATGATTGATGATTGATGATTGGTGATTCATGATTCATGATCGATGATTGATGATTGGTGATTGATGATTGATGATTGCTGATTCATGATTGGTGATTGATGATTGATGATTGATGATTGATGATTGATGAATGATGATTGATGATTGATGATTGATGACTGATGATTGACAATTGATGATTGATGATGATGATTGATGATTTATGATTGAGGATTGAGGACTGAAAATTGTTGATTGATGATCGATGATTGATGATTGATGATTGACGATTGATGATTGATGATTGATGATTGATGATTGATGATTGATGATTGATGATTGATGATTGATGATTGATGATTGATGATTGATGATTGATGATTGATGATTGATGATTGATGATTGATGATTGATGATTGATGATTGATGATTGATGATTGATGATTGATGATTGATGATTGATGATTGATGATTGATGATTGATGATTGATGATTGATGATTGATGATTAGTGATTCATGACTGATGATTGCTGATTGATGATTGATGATTTATGACTGGTGATTCATGATTCGTGATTGATGATTAATGATGGGTGATTGATGATTGATTATTGATGGTTGATGATTGCTGATTCATGATTGATGATTGATGATTGACGATTGATGATTGATGATTGATGATTGATGATTGATGATTGATGATTGATGATTGATGATTGATGATTGATGATTGATGATTGATGATTGATGATTGATGATTGATGATTGATGATTGATGATTGATGATTGATGATTGATGATTGATGATTGATGATTGATGATTGATGATTGATGATTGATGATTGATGATTGGTGATTCATGATTGATGAATGATGATTGATGATTGATGATTGGTGATTGGTGATTGATGATAGATGATTCATGATTGATGATTGATGATTGATGATTGATGATTGATGATTGATGATTGATGATTGATGATTGATGATTGCTGATTGATGATTGATGATTGATGATTGATGATTGATGATTGATGATTGATGATTGCTGATTCATGATTCATGATTGATGATTGATGATTGATGATTGATGACTTATGATTGAGGATTGATGATTGATGACTGTAGATTGTTGATTGATGATCGATGATTGATGATTGACGATTTATGATTGTTAAGTGATGATTGATGATTGATGATTGACAATATATGACTGATGATTATCGATTGATGATTGACGATTTAAGATTGTTAAGTGATGATTGATGATTGACAATATATGACTGATGATTATCGATTGATGATTGACGATTGGTGATTGATGATTGATGATTGATGATTGATGATTGGTGATTGATGATCGATGATTGATGATTGATGATTGATGACTGATGATGATGATTGATGATTGATGATTGATTGAT
>CATOZT010000056.1:0-2500 GCA_954870665.1 Stratiomys singularior
AGAAAAGAAAACTCTTTCGATATCTCTCGACGGCTTCTTTATGGTGGTTTCTGTTGCCAGGATGAGCATTGAAGCCCATTTATAATAACAAACGTATACTCAACAGGTTACGGAATTGGAACCGTATTCCCTTTCGTTCAATTAATGTCAAGTTCAAATTATAATCATAATTTTATGTTATATAAACTTTAACATTTTCGGCTTTCGCCTTGAACTTAGGACCGACTAACTCGTGATCAACCACTGTTCACACGAAACCCTGCTCCACTTCAGTCCTCCAAGGTCTCATTCGATTATTTGCTACTACCACCAAGATCTGTGCCAATGGCGGCTCCATGCAGGCTCACGCCAAACACTTCTATGCACACCATTGCACCCTCCTACTCACTAAAACTTCAAAATTTATTATTAATATAATAAATCATATGTTTTAGCGGTAATGTATAGGCATACAACTTGAGCGCCATCCATTTTAAGGGCTAGTTGCTTCGGCAGGTGAGTTGTTACACACTCCTTAGCGGATTACGACTTCCATGTCCACCGTCCTGCTGTTTTAAGCAAGCAACGCCTTTCATGGTATCAGTATGAGTTGTTAATTTAGGCGCCGTAACATTACGTTTGGTTCATCCCACAGCGCCAGTTCTGCTTACCAAAAGTGGCCCACTGGGCACAATATATCATAACCTTTATCTTCACATCAAGTAAGATAAGGTTCTTACCCATTTAAAGTTTGAGAATAGGTTAAGGTCGTTTCGGCCCTAATGCCTCTAATCATTCGCTTTACCAGATAAGATTATATATAATATTTCTTTGCACCAGCTATCCTGAGGGAAACTTCGGAGGGAACCAGCTACTAGATGGTTCGATTGGTCTTTCGCCCCTATACCCAATTCTGACAATCGATTTGCACGTCAGAACTGTTTCGGTCTTCCATCAGGGTTTCCCCTGACTTCAACCTGATCAGGTATAGTTCACCATCTTTCGGGTCACAACATTTATGCTCAAGGTACGCTCCAGTTAGTATAAAATATACATAACTTTGGAACGCCCTGGGATGGATTTTGTATATAAATATATACAAAATAATCCCATTAAACAGTTAAGTTATTTACGCCTTTAGGTTTTATGAATGAAATTCAAACCCAATGACTTGCACACATGTTAGACTTCTTGGTCCGTGTTTCAAGACGGGTCCCGAAGGTATCCTAAATCTATAGCATTGTTTATCGTATGAACGCATATAATAAATACACATTATATATAATATATATTATTATAACATTTAAAATGTAAGCGTTATACTTTGAATCTGTCAATCATTTATCCGGTAACCACAATATTAGATATTTTGGATTTTATTAATATTTATAAAAATAAATAATTAATAAGCTTTATCCTATGGCCCTTTTGATAAAAATTATATACATAATATATTCATTAACAGATAACAATGTCTTTATTATGAAAAAATTGCACACTATTCAAATGTTATAGAATAACAAATTTCTAGTGATGAATTTTTCATATAAGATATTCAGGTTCATCGGGCTTAACCCCTAAGCAGTTTCACGTACTTTTTAACTCTCTATTCAGAGTTCTTTTCAACTTTCCCTCACGGTACTTGTTTGCTATCGGTCTCATGGTTATATTTAGTTTTAGATGGAGTTTACCACCCAATTAGTGCTGCACTATCAAGCAACACGACTCTTAGGAAATAACCACTAGTAATCATTAACATCACTACGGGCCTGGCACCCTCTATGGGTAAATGGCCTCGTTCAAGAAGGACTTGGATTGTTAATTTCTCATACTAGTAAATGGCTATTCCATACACTGCATCTTATATTTGCTAAATTAACAAAATAACTCAGTGCTGAACTCTTTTCTTTTCGCTCGCCGCTACTAAGAAAATCCTTGTTAGTTTCTTTTCCTTCCCTCATTAATATGCTTAAATTCAGGGAGTAGTCTCATATGAGTTGAGGTCGTTTTCATGAATTTTTAAGTACATTTCATGTACTTTATGATAAAATTATGAATCGCTTAATTCAACTATTTCCATCTATAATTCAAATTCATATATGTACAATATTATTTGACATACTGTTTGAAAAATAAAATATATAGTTGATTCAAAGCATGTTTGATTCATTTTATCATATTTAAATTTTTCAATTAATTGTTCTTAATATTATAGAAACTTTAAAAAAAGTTTCTAGTAATACAACATATGCACCCAAATTCTAATAGAATAAGGAGCAACCAGATATCTTTTATTTAAGAGATATTCAAACAACCCTCAACCATATGTAGTCCATGCAGCATATATTATATATGTATAGCATGGACTGCAATATGCGTTCAAAATGTCGATGTTCATGTGTCCTGCAGTTCACACGATGACGCGCAGTTTGCTGCGTTCTTCATCGACCCATGAGCCAAGTGATCCTCCGCTTAGGGTATCTTTTTTGATATTTAAATCTGTTCTATTATACGTCAAAAT
>CATOZT010000056.1:5000-7500 GCA_954870665.1 Stratiomys singularior
GCATGGCTTAATCTTTGAGACAAGCATATAACTACTGGCAGGATCAACCAGAATAATAAATATTCAAGGGAAAGGTAAAAACCTTTGGATATCAAGATTAATGGTAATGATATCATAACTACAAATTTTACATGTGAAATTTACACAATTCCACATAACCCAGTTTTCATATTCATTAACTTCCCATCGGGTCAACATACTAACCATTATTTTGGTTGTACTATTTTCTTTTGATTATTTGAATCTATCGATTCCCTTTATTGAAAGAATTTGCAAATGTTTCGGTCATTGTAACAATGCCATAATACTTGTCCACATTGGAACTTCGCTACAAATAAGAAAACTTATAAGTCGCATTCGTTCGTGGACACACTTGGAATAATGATCATAATTTCATAATATCTCGAAAGCATCACCATATATGATGGTGCCCTCCGTATTATGCTCATATAATCATAATCATCGTCTTACATCTTTTAAATATTTTTATTATGACTTCATAATGCTCGTTAATAAATTTGCCCAAATAATGAACTTTTATTAACTTCATTATACTTCCATAATAACCTCGACACCTTCGCCATACATCAGGTCTTGCGAAGATTATACTTGTATAATCACTGCGAGACCTTTTTTATTTTTTATTATGGTTTCATAATGCTCATTAATAAACTTGTCCAAAAAAGACAATTTTTCATTAACTTGATTATACTCCCATAATAACCTCGAAACCTTCTTCATACATTAGGTCTCACGATGATTATACTTGTATAATCACTGCGAGACCTTATGTAGGAAAGTCTTATTAATTCATTTTATTGATGTATTACTGATGTAATATGTTTAATAATACTCATACAAACTGATTTCATCTTTGAAATCATTCATATGAGTTTGGACCTTGACTGCCGCTGACGGCATACAGTATCCTATATTACTTTTTTACCAAAATACCAACACATTTTGTACCCACTTTTTTATTTATTATTTCTCAACTATAGAGATGATATTAAAACTTTCTAATTTACTTTCAAATTACAATTCACAAATTTGATTAGCAAAAACTCTCGAATTTCTCATGATTTTAAGCAAATTGGTTTCGCCCGGATTATACAAGTATAATGTCCGACGATACCTCTCCATACAGAAGGTCCCATTTTGGTGATTTTTTATTATAGATGTATAATGTTGTTTTCACAATGTTGTTATTTTATTACACAAAATAAACACACCAACAGTGGACATACCACGGCACTGATAGATTTTGCCTTACCTAAGTTTTTGTTGTTGGTATTATGCAAGTATAATATAACCGATACCTCCCCATATAAGAGGTATGATTTTCTAGGATTTTCATTATGAAAGTATAATATTGGTTTGAGACCTCGATATGAGAGGTATGATTTTTGTGGAGTTTGATTATAAAAGTATAATGTTTGTTAGACCTCGATATGAGAGGTATGATTTTCATGGATTTTGATTATAGAAGTATAATGTTGGTTTGAGACCTCGATATGAGAGGTATGATTTTCGTGGATTTTGATTATAGAAGTATAATGTTTGTGAGACCTCGATATGAGAGGTATGATTTTCATGGATTTTGATTATGAAAGTATAATGTTGGTTTGAGACCTCGATATGAGAGGTATGATTTTCGTCAATTTTGATTATAGAAGTATAATGTTTGTGAGACCTCGAAATGAGAGGTATGATTTTCATGGATTTTGATTCTGAAAGTATAATGTTGGTTTGAGACCTCGATGTGAGAGGTGTGATTTTCGTGGATTTTGATTATAGAAGTATAATGTTTGTGAAACCTCGATATGAGAGGTATGATTTTCATGGATTTTGATTATGAAAGTATAATGTTGGTTTGAGACCTCGATATGAGAGGTATGATTTTCATGGATTTTGATTATGAAAGTATAATGTTTGTGAGACCTCGATATGAGAGGTATGATTTTTGTGGATTTTGATTATAGAAGTATAATCTTTGTGAGACCTCGATATGAGAGGTATGATTTTTGTGGATTTTGATTATAGAAGTATAATCTTTTTGAGACCTCGATATGAGAGGTATGATTTTTGTGGATTTTGATTATAGAAGTATAATCTTTGTGATACCTCGATATGAGAGGTATGATTTCTGTGGATTTTGATTATAGAAGTATAATCTTTGTGAGACCTCGATATGAGAGGTATGATTTTTGATTTTGGTTATGGATTTTGATTATAGAAGTATAATCTTTGTGAGACCTCGATATGAGAGGTATGATTTTTGTCAATTTTGATTATAGAAGTATAATCTTTGTGAGACCTCGATATGAGAGGTATGATTTTTGTGGATTTTGATTATAGAAGTATAATCTTTGTGAGACCTCGATATGAGAGGTATGATTTTTGTGGATTTTGATTATAGTAGTATAATCTTTGTGATACCTCGATATGAGAGGTATGATTTTTGTGGATTTTGATTATAGAAGCATAATGCTTGTGAGAC
>CATOZT010000057.1:0-15000 GCA_954870665.1 Stratiomys singularior
TGAACAGTGATGGTTGATGATTGATGATTGATGATTGATGATTGATAATTGATGATTGATCATTGATGATTGATAATTGATAATTGATGATTGATGATTGATTATTGATGGTTGATGATTGATGATTGATGATTGATGATTGATGATTGATGATTGATGATTGATGATTGATGATTGATAATTGATGAGTGATGATTGATGATTGATGATTGATAATTGATGATTGATGATTGATGATTGAACATTGATGGTTGATGATTGATGATTGATGATTGATAATTGATGATTGATCATTGATGATTGATAATTGATAATTGATGATTGATGATTGATTATTGATGGTTGATGATTGATGATTGATGATTGATGATTGATGATTGATGATTGATGATTGATAATTGATGAGTGATGATTTATGATTTATGATTTATGATTTATGATTGATGATTGATGATTGATAATTGATGATTGATGATTGATGATTGATGATTGTTGATTGATGATTGATGATTGATAATTGATGATTGATGATTGATGATTGATGAGTGATGATTGATGATTGGTGATTGATAATTAATGATTGATGATTGATGATTGATGATTGATGATTGATGAGTGATGATTGATGATTGATGATTGATGATTGATGATTGATAATTGATGATTGATGATTGATGATTGATGATTGATGATTGATGATTGATGATTGATGATTGATGATTGATGATTGATGATTGATGATTGATGATTGATGATTGATGATTGATAATTGATGATTTATGATTTATGGTTTATGATTTATGATTTATGATGTATGATTTATGATTGATGATTGATGATTAATGATTGATGATTGATGATTGATTATTGATGGTTGCTGATTGATGACTGATGATTGATGATTGATGATTGATGATTGAAGATTGATGATTGATGATTGATAATTGATGATTGATGATTGATGATATATAATTGATGATTGATTATTGATGATTGATGATTGATGATTGATGATATATAATTGATGATTGATGATTGATGATTGATGATTGATGATTGATGATTGATGATTGATGATTGATGATTGATGATGGATGATTGATGATAAGTGATTGATGATTGATGATTGATGATTGATGAATGATGAGTGATAATTGATGACTGATGATGGATGATTTATGGTTGATAATTGATGATTGATGATTGATGATTGATTATTGATGGTTGATGATTGATGATTGATGATTGATGATGGATGTTTGATGATAAGTGATTGATGATTGATGATTGATGATTGATGATTTATAATTGATGATTGATGATTGATGATTGATTATTGATGATTGATAATTGATGATTGATGATTGATAATGGATGATTGATGATTGATCAATGATGCTTGATGATTGATGATTGATGATTGAGGATTGATGATTGATGATTGATGATTGATGATTGATGATTGATGATTGATGATTGATGATTGATGAATGATGATTGATGATTGATGATTGATGATTGATGACTGATGATGGATGATTGATGATAAGTGATTGATGATTGATGATTGATGATTGATGATTAATGATTGATGATGGATGATTGATGATTGATTATTGATGGTTGATAATTGATGATTGATGATTGATAATGGATGATTGATGATTGATGATTGATGATTGATGATTGATGATTGATGATTGATGATTGATGATTGATGATTGATGATTGATGATTGATGAGTGATGATTGATGATTGATGATTGATGATTGATGGTTGATAATTGATGATTGATGATTGATGATTGATGATTGATGATTGATGATTGATGATTGATGATTGATGATTGATGATTGATGATTGATGATTGATGATTGATGATTGATGATTTATGATTTATGGTTTATGATTTATGATTTATGATGTATGATTTATGATTGATGATTGATGATTAATGATTGATGATTGATGATTGATTATTGATGGTTGCTGATTGATGACTGATGATTGATGATTGATGATTGATGATTGATGATTGAAGATTGATGATTGATGATTGATAATTGATGATTGATGATTGATGATATATAATTGATGATTGATTATTGATGATTGATGATTGATGATTGATGATGTATAATTGATGATTGATGATTGATGGTTGATGATTGATGATTGATGATTGATGATTGATGAATGATGATTGATGATTGATGATTGATGACTGATGATGGATGATTGATGATAAGTGATTGATGATTGATGATTGATTATTGATGATTAATGATTGATGATGGATGATTGATGACTGATGATAGATGATTGATGATTGATGATTGATGATTGATGACTGATAATTGATGATTGATGATGGATGATTGATGATTGGTAATTGATGATTGATGATTGATGATTGATTATTGATGGTTGATGATTGATGATTGATGATGGATGATTGATGATAAGTGATAGATTATTGATGATTGATGATTGATGATTGATGATTCATAATTGATGATTGATGATTGATGATTGATAATTGATCATCAATCATCAATTATCACTCATCAATCATCAATCATCAATCATTAATTATCAATCACTTATCATCAATCATCCATCATCAGTCATCAATCATCCATCATCAGTCATCAATCAATTAATGATTGATGATTGATGATTGATGATTGATGATTGATGAGTGATAATTGATGATTGATGATCGATGATTGATAATTGATGATTGATGATTGAAGATTGAATATTGATGGTTGATGATTGATGATTGATGATTGATGATGGATGATTGATGATAAGTGATTGATGATTGATGATTGATGTTTGATGATTGATGATTGATGATTGATGATTGATGATTGATGATTGATGATTGATGATTGATGATTGATGATTGATGATTGATGATTGATGATTGATGATTGATGATTGATGATTGATGATTGATGATTGATGATTGATGATTGATGATTGATGATTGATGATTGATGATTGTTGATTGATGATTGATGATTGATGATTGATGATGGATGATTGATGATAAGTGATTGATGATTGATGATTGATGATTGATGAGTGATGATTGATGATTGATAATTGATAATTGATGATTGATCATTGATGATTGATGATTGATGATTGATGATTGATGATTGATAATTGATAATTGATGATTGATGATTGATGATTGATGATTGATGATTGATGATTGATGATTGATGATTCATGATTGATGATTGATGATTGATGATTGATGAGTGATGATTGATGATTGATGATTGGTGATTGATGATTGATGATTGATGATTGATGATTGATGATTGATGATTGATGATTGATGATTGATGATTGATGATTGATGATTGATGATTGATGATTGATGATTGGTGATTGATGATTGTTGATTGATGATTTATCTATGATGCTTGATGATTGATGATTGATGATTGATGATTGCTGATTGATGATTGATGATTGATGATTGATGATTGATGATTGATGATTGGTGATTGATGATTGATGATTGATGATTGATGAGTGATGATTGATGATTGATGATTGATGATTGATGATTGATGATTGATGATTGATGATTGATGATTGATGATTGATGATTGATGATTGATGATTGATGATTGATGATTGATGATTGATGCTTGATGATTGATGATTGATGATTGATAATTGATGATTAATGATTGATGATTGATGATTAATGATTGATGCTTGATGATTGATGATTGATGCTTGATGATTGATGATTGATGATTGAGGATTGATGATTGAGGATTGATGATTGATGATTGATGATTGATGATTGATGATTGATGATTGATGATTGATGATTGATGATTGATGATTGATGATTGATGATTGATGATTGATGATTGATGATTGATGATTGATGATTGATGATTGATGATTGATGATTGATGATTGATGATTGATGATTGATGATTGATGATTGATGATTGATGATTGATGATTGATGATTGATAATTGATGATTGATGATTGATGATTGATCATTGATGGTTGATGATTGATGATTGATGATTGATGATGGATGATTGATGATAAGTGATTGATGATTGATGATTGATAATTGATGATTGATGCTTGATGATTGATGATTGATGATTGATGATTGATGATTGATGATTGATGATTGATGATTGATGATTGATGATTGATGAATGATTATTGATGGTTGATGATTGATGATTCATGATTGATGATTGAATATTGATGGTTGATGATTGATGATTGATGATTGATGATTGATGATGGATGATTGATGATAAGTGATTGATGATTGATGATTGATAATTGATGATTGATGCTTGATGATTGATGATTGATGATTGATGATTGATGATTGGTGATTGATGATTGTTGATTGATGATTTATCAATGATGCTTGATGATTGATGATTGATGATTGATGATTGCTGATTGATGATTGATGATTGATGATTGATGATTGATGATTGATGATTGATGATTGATGATTGATGATTGGTGATTGATGATTGATGATTGATGATTGATGAGTGATGATTGATGATTGATGATTGATGATTGATGATTGATGATTGATGATTGATGATTGATGATTGATGATTGATGATTGATAATTGATGATTAATGATCGATGATTGATGATTAATGATTGATGCTTGATGATTGATGATTGATGCTTGATGATTGATGATTGATGATTGAGGATTGATGATTGAGGATTGATGATTGATGATTGATGATTGATGATTGATGATTGATGATTGATGATTGATGATTGATGATTGATGATTGATGATTGATGATTGATGATTGATGATTGATGATTGATGATTGATGATTGATGATTGATGATTGATGATTGATGATTGATGATTGATGATTGATGATTGATAATTGATGATTGATGATTGATGATTGATCATTGATGGTTGATGATTGATGATTGATGATTGATGATGGATGATTGATGATAAGTGATTGATAATTGATAATTGATAATTGATGATTGATCATTGATCATTGATGATTGATGATTGATGATTGATGATTGATAATTGATAATTGATAATTGATGATTGATGATTGATGATTGATGATTGATGATTGATGATTCATGATTGATGATTGATGATTGATGATTGATGAGTGATGATTGATGATTGATGATTGGTGATTGATGATTGATGATTGATGATTGATGATTGATGATTGATGATTGATGATTGATGATTGATGATTGGTGATTGATGATTGTTGATTGATGATTTATCAATGATGCTTGATGATTGATGATTGATGATTGATGATTGATGATTGCTGATTGATGATTGATGATTGATGATTGATGATTGATGATTGATGATTGATGATTGATGATTGATGATTGGTGATTGATGATTGATGATTGATGATTGATGAGTGATGATTGATGATTGATGATTGATGATTGATGATTGATGATTGATGATTGATGATTGATGATTGATGATTGATGATTGATGATTGATGATTGATGATGGATGATTGATGATAAGTGATTGATGATTGATGATTGATGATTGATTATTGATGTTTGATGATTGATGATTGATGATTGATGATTGATGATTGATGATTGATGATTGATGATTGATGATTGATGATTGATGATTGATGATTGATGATTGATGATTGATGATTGATGATTGATGATTGATGATTGATGATTGATGATTGATGATTGATGATTGATGATTGATGATTGATGATTGATGATTGATGATTGATGATTGATGATTGATGATTGATGATTGATGATTGATGATTGATGATTGATGATTGATGATTGATGATTGATGATTGATGATTGATGATTGATGATTGATGATTGATGATTGTTGATTGATGATTTATCAATGATGCTTGATGATTGATGATTGATGATTGCTGATTGATAATTGATGATTGATGATTGATGATTGATGATTGATGATTGATGATTGATGATTGATGATTGATGATTGATGATTGATGATTGATGATTGAAGATTGATGATTGATGATTGATCATTGATGATTGATGATTGATGATTGATGCTTGATGATTGATGATTGATGATTGATTATTGATAATTAATGATTGATGATTGATGATTGATGATTGATGCTTGATGATTGATGATTGATGCTTGATGATTGATGATTGATGATTGAGGATTGATGATTGAGGATTGATGATTGATGATTGATGATTGATGATTGATGATTGATGATTGATGATTGATGATTGATGATTGATGATTGATGATTGATGATTGATGATTGATGATTGATGATTGATGATCGATGTTTAATGTTTGATGATTGATGATTGATGATTGATGATTGATGATTGATGATTGATGATTGATGATTGATGATTGATGATTGATGATTGATGATTGATGATTGATGATTGATGGTTGATGATTGATAATTGATGATTGATGATTGATGATTGTTGATTGATGATTTATCAATGATGCTTGATGATTGATGATTGCTGATTGATGATTGATGATTGATGATTGATGATTGATGATTGATGATTGATGATTGATGATTGATGATTGATGATTGATGATTGATGATTGATGATTGATGATTGATGATTGATGATTGATGATTGATGATTGATGATTGATGATTGATGATTGATGATTGATGATTGATGATTGATGATTGATGATTGATGATTGATGATTGATGATTGATGATTGATGATTGATGATTGATGATTGATGCTTGATGATTGATGATTGATGATTGATAATTGATAATTAATGATTGATGATTGATGATTAATGGTTGATGCTTGATGATTGATGATTGATGCTTGATGATTGATGATTGATGATTGATGATTGAGGATTGATGATTGAGGATTGATGATTGATGATTGATGATTGATGATTGATGATTGATGATTGATGATTGATAATTGATGATTGATGATTGATCATTGATCATTGATGGTTGATGATTGATGATTGATGATTGATGATGGATGATTGATCATTGATGATTGATAATTGATAATTGATGATTGATGATTGATGATTGATGGTTGATGATTGATGATTGATGATTGATGATTGATGATTGATGATTGATGATTGATGATTGATGATTGATGATTGATGATTGATGATTGATGATTGATGATTGATGATTGATGATTGATGATTGATGATTGATGATTGATGATTGATGATTGATGATTGATAATTAATGATTGATGATTGATGATTGTTAATTGATGTGTGATAATTGATGATTGATGATTGATAATTGATGATTGATGATTGATGATTGAATATTGATGGTTGATGATTGATGATTGATGATGGATAATTGATGATGGATGATTGACGATAAGTGATTGATGATTGATGATTGATGATTGATAATTGATGATTGATGCTTGATGATTGATGATTGATGATTGATAATTGATAATTAATGATTGATGATTGATGATTAATGATTGATGCTTGATGATTGATGATTGATGATTGAATATTGATGGTTGATGATTGATGATTGATGACTGATGATGGATGATTGATGATAAGTGATTGATGATTGATGATTAATGATTGATGATGGATGATTGATGATAGATGATAGATGATTGATGATTGATGATTGATGAGTGATAATTGATGATTGATGATGGAAGATTGATGATTGGTAATTGATGATTGATGATTGATGATTGATGATTGATTATTGATGGTTGATGATTGATGATTGATGATTGATGATGGATGATTGATGATAAGTGATAGATTATTGATGATTGATGATTGATGATTCACAATTGATGATTGATGATTGATGATTGATGACTGATGATGGATGATTGATGATAAGTGATTGATGATTGATGATTGACGATTGATGATTAATGATTGATGATGGATGATTGATGATTGATGATAGATGATTGATTATTGATGATTGATGAGTGATAATTGATGATTGATGATGGATGATTGATGATTGGTAATTGATGATTGATGATTGATGATTGATTATTGATGGTTGATGATTGATGATTGATGATTGATGATTGATGATGGATGATTGATGATAAGTGATAGATAATTGATGATTGATGATTGATGATTCATAATTGATGATTGATGATTGATGATTGATAATTGATCATCAATCATCAATTATCACTCATCAATCATTAATCATCAATCATCAATCATCAATCATCAATCATCAATCATCAATCACTTATCATCAATCATCCATCATCAATCATCAATCATCAATCATCAACCATCAATATTCAATCATCAATCATCAATCATCAATTAGCAATCATCGATCATCAATCATCAATTATCACTCATCAATCATCAATCATCAATCATCAATCATCAATCATTAATTGATTGATGACTGATGATGGATGATTGAGGATAAGTGATTGATGATTGATTATTGATGATTGATGATTGATGATTGATGATTGATGATTGATGATTGATGATTGATGATTGATGATTGATGATTGATGATTGATGATTGATGGTTGATGATTGATGATTGATGATTGATGATTGATGATTGATGATTGATGATTGATGATTGATGATTGATGATTGATGATTGATGATTGATGATTGATGATTGATGATTGATGATTGATGATTGATGATTGATGATTTATGATTGATAATTGATGATTGATGATTGATTATTGAATATTGATGGTTGATGATTGATGACTGACGATTGATGATGGATCATTGATGATAAGTGATTGATGATTAATGATTGATGTTTGATGATTGATGATTGATGATTGATGATTGATGATTGATGATTGATGATTGAATATTGATGGTTGATGATTGATGATTGATGATTGATGATTGATGCTTGATGATTGATGATTGATGGTTGAGGATTGATGATTGAGGATTGATGATTGATGATTGATGATTGATGATTGATGATTGATGATTGATGTTTGATGATTGATGATTGATGATTGATGATTGATGATTGATAATTGATGATTGATGATTGATGATTGATGATTGATGATTGATGATTGATGATTGATGATTGATGATTGATGATTGATGATTGATGATTGATGGTTGATGATTGATGATTGATGATTGATGATTGATGATTGATGATTGATGATTGATGATTGATGATTGATGATTGATGATTGATGATTGATGATTGATGATTGATGATTGATGGTTGATGATTGATGATTGATGATTGATGATTGATGATTGATGATTGATGATTGATGATTGATGATTGATGATTGATGATTGATGATTGATGATTGATGATTGATGATTGATGATTGATGATTGATGATTGATGATTTATGATTGATAATTGATGATTGATTATTGAATATTGATGGTTGATGATTGATGACTGACGATTGATGATGGATCATTGATGATAAGTGATTGATGATTAATGATTGATGTTTGATGATTGATGATTGATGATTGATGATTGATGATTGATGATTGAATATTGATGGTTGATGATTGATGATTGATGATTGATGATTGATGCTTGATGATTGATGATTGATGATTGAGGATTGATGATTGAGGATTGATGATTGATGATTGATGATTGATGATTGATGATTGATGATTGATGATTGATGATTGATGATTGATGATTGATGATTGATGATCGATGTTTGATGTTTGATGATTGATGATTGATGATTGATGATTGATGATTGATGATTGATGATTGATGATTGATGATTGATGATTGATGATTGATGATTGATGATTGATGATTGATGGTTGATGATTGATAATTGATGATTGATGATTGATGATTGTTGATTGATGATTTATCAATGATGCTTGATGATTGATGATTGCTGATTGATGATTGATGATTGATGATTGATGATTGATGATTGATGATTGATGATTGATGATTGATGATTGATGATTGATGATTGATGATTGATGATTGATGATTGATGATTGATGATTGATGATTGATGATTGATGATTGATGATTGATGATTGATGATTGATGATTGATGATTGATGATTGATGATTGATGATTGATGATTGATGATTGATGATTGATGATTGATGATTGATGATTGATGCTTGATGATTGATGATTGATGATTGATGATTGATAATTGATAATTAATGATTGATGATTGATGATTAATGATTGATGCTTGATGATTGATGATTGATGCTTGATGATTGATGATTGATGATTGATGATTGAGGATTGATGATTGAGGATTGATGATTGATGATTGATGATTGATGATTGATGATTGATGATTGATGATTGATAATTGATGATTGATGATTGATCATTGATCATTGATGGTTGATGATTGATGATTGATGATTGATGATGGATGATTGATCATTGATGATTGATAATTGATAATTGATGATTGATGATTGATGATTGATGGTTGATGATTGATGATTGATGATTGATGATTGATGATTGATGATTGATGATTGATGATTGATGATTGATGATTGATGATTGATGATTGATGATTGATGATTGATGATTGATGATTGATGATTGATGATTGATGATTGATAATTAATGATTGATGATTGATGATTGTTAATTGATGTGTGATAATTGATGATTGATGATTGATAATTGATGATTGATGATTGATGATTGAATATTGATGGTTGATGATTGATGATTGATGATGGATAATTGATGATGGATGATTGACGATAAGTGATTGATGATTGATGATTGATGATTGATAATTGATGATTGATGCTTGATGATTGATGATTGATGATTGATAATTGATAATTAATGATTGATGATTGATGATTAATGATTGATGCTTGATGATTGATGATTGATGATTGAATATTGATGGTTGATGATTGATGATTGATGACTGATGATGGATGATTGATGATAAGTGATTGATGATTGATGATTAATGATTGATGATGGATGATTGATGATAGATGATAGATGATTGATGATTGATGATTGATGAGTGATAATTGATGATTGATGATGGAAGATTGATGATTGGTAATTGATGATTGATGATTGATGATTGATGATTGATTATTGATGGTTGATGATTGATGATTGATGATTGATGATGGATGATTGATGATAAGTGATAGATTATTGATGATTGATGATTGATGATTGATGATTCACAATTGATGATTGATGATTGATGATTGATGATTGATGACTGATGATGGATGATTGATGATAAGTGATTGATGATTGATGATTGACGATTGATGATTAATGATTGATGATGGATGATTGATGATTGATGATAGATGATTGATTATTGATGATTGATGAGTGATAATTGATGATTGATGATGGATGATTGATGATTGGTAATTGATGATTGATGATTGATGATTGATTATTGATGGTTGATGATTGATGATTGATGATTGATGATTGATGATGGATGATTGATGATAAGTGATAGATAATTGATGATTGATGATTGATGATTCATAATTGATGATTGATGATTGATGATTGATAATTGATCATCAATCATCAATTATCACTCATCAATCATTAATCATCAATCATTAATTATCAATCATCAATCATCAATCACTTATCATCAATCATCCATCATCAGTCATCAATCAATTAATGATTGATGATTGATGATTGATGATTGATGATTGATGAGTGATAATTGATGATTGATGATCGATGATTGCTAATTGATGATTGATGATTGATGATTGAATATTGATGGTTGATGATTGATGATTGATGATTGATGATGGATGATTGATGATAAGTGATTGATGATTGATGATTGATGATTGATGTTTGATGATTGATGATTGATGATTGATGATTGATGATTGATGATTGATGATTGATGATTGATGATTGATGATTGATGATTGATGATTGATGATTGATGATTGATGATTGATGATTGATGATTGATGATTGATGATTGATGATTGATAATTGATGATTGATGATTGAACATTGATGGTTGATGATTGATGATTGATAATTGATAATTGATGATTGATGATTGATTATTGATGGTTGATGATTGATGATTGATGATTGATGATTGATGATTGATGATTGATGATTGATGATTGATGATTGATGATTGATGATTGATAATTAATGATTGATGATTGATGATTGATAATTGATGTGTGATAATTGATGATTGATGATTGATAATTGATGATTGATGATTGATGATTGAATATTGATGGTTGATGATTGATGATTGATGATTGATGATTGATGATTGATGATGGATGATTGACGATAAGTGATTGATGATTGATGATTGATGATTGATGTTTGATGATTGATGATTGATGATTGATGATTGATGATTGATAATTGATGATTGATGATTGATGATTGATGATTGATGATTGATGATTGATGATTGATGATTGATGATTGATGATTGATGTTTGATGATTGATGATTGATGATTGATGATTGATGATTGATGATTGATGATTGATGATTGATGATTGATGATTGATGATTGATGATTGATGATTGATGATTAATGATTGATGATTGATGATTGATGATTGATGATTGATGGTTGATGATTGATGATTGATAATTGATGATTGATAATTGATGAGTGATAATTGATGATTGATGATTGATAATTGATGATTGATGATTGATTATTGAATATTGATGGTTGATGATTGATGACTGATGATTGATGATGGATGATTGATGATATGTGATTGATGATTGATGATTGATGATTGATGATCGATAATTGATGATTGATGATCGAATATTGATGGTTGATGATTGATGATTGATTATGGATGATTGACGATAAGTGATTGATGATTGATGATTGATGATTGATGTTTGATGATTGATACTTCATGATTGATGATTGATGATTGATAATTGATGATTGATGATTGATGATTGATGATTGATGATTGATGATTGATGATTGATGATTGATGATTGATGATTGATGATTGATGATTGATGATTGATGATTGATGATTGATGATTGATGATTGATGATTGATGGTTGATGATTGATGATTGATGATTGATGATTGATGATTGATGATTGATGATTGATGATTGATGATTGATGATTGATGTGTGATAATTGGTGATTGATGATTGATAATTGATGATTTATGATTGATGATTGATAATTGATGATTGATGCTTGATGATTGGATATTGATGGTTGATGATTGATGATTGATGATGGATGATTGACGATAAGTGATTGATGATTGATGATTGATGATTGATGATTGATGATTGATGTTTGATGATTGAAGATTGATGATTGATGATTGATGATTGATAATTGATGATTGATGATTGATGATTGATGATTGATGATTGATGATTGATGATTGATGATTGATGATTGATGATTGATGATTGATGATTGATGGTTGATGATTGATGATTGATGATTGATGATTGATGATTGATGATTGATGATTGATGATTGATGATTGATGATTGATGATTGATGATTGATGGTTGATGATTGATGATTGATGATTGATGATTGATGATTGATGATTGATGATTGATGATTGATGATTGATGATTGATGATTGATGATTGATGATTGATGATTGATGATTGATGATTGATGATTGATGATTGATGATTTATGATTGATAATTGATGATTGATGATTGATTATTGAATATTGATGGTTGATGATTGATGACTGACGATTGATGATGGATCATTGATGATAAGTGATTGATGATTAATGATTGATGTTTGATGATTGATGATTGATGATTGATGATTGATGATTGATGATTGATGATTGATGATTGATGATTGATGATTGAATATTGATGGTTGATGATTGATGATTGATGATTGATGATGGATGATTGACGATAAGTGATTGATGATTAATGATTGATGTTTGATGATTGATGATTGATGATTGATGATTGATGATTGATAATTGATGATTGATGATTGATGATTGATGATTGATGATTGATGATTGATGATTGATGATTGATGATTGATGATTGATGATTGATGATTGATGATTGATGATTGATGATTGATGATTGATGATTGATGATTGATGATTGATGATTGATGATTGATAATTGATGATTGATGATTGATGATTGATGATTGATGATTGATGATTGATGATTGATGATTGATGATTGATGTTTGATGATTGATGATTGATGATTGATGATTGATGATTGATAATTGATGATTGATGATTGATGATTGATGATTGATGATTGATGATTGATGATTGATGATTGATGATTGATGACTGATGATTAATGATGGATGATTGATGATAAGTGATTGATGATTAATGATTGATGATTGATGATTGATGATTGATGATTGATGTTTGATGATTGATGATTGATGATTGATGATTGATGATTGATGATTGATGATTGATGATTGATGATTGATGATTGATGATTGATGATTGATGATTGATGATTGATGATTGATGATTGATGATTGATGATTGATGATTGATGATTGATGATTGATGATTGATGATTGATGATTGATGATTGATGATTGATGATTGATGATTGATGATTGATAATTGATTATTGATGATTGGTGATTGATGATTGATAATGGATGATTGATGATTGATGATAAGTGAAAGATGATTGATGACTTATGATTGATGATTGATGATTGATGATTGATGATTGATGATTGATGATGGATGATTGATGATTGATGATTGATGATAGATGATTGATAATTGATAATTGATGATTGATGATTGATGATTGATGATTGCTGATTGATTATTGATGATTGACGATTGATGATTGATGATTGATGATTGATGATGGATGATTGATAATTGATGATTGATGATTGATGATTGA
>CATOZT010000058.1:0-38004 GCA_954870665.1 Stratiomys singularior
TCAATCATCAATCATCAATCATCAATCATCAATCATCAATCATCAATCTTCAATCATCAATCATCTTTCATCAATCATCAATCATCAATCATCAATCATCAATCATCAATCATCAATCATCAATCATCAATCATCAATCATCAATCATCAATCATCAATCATCAATCATCAATCATCAATCATCAATCATCAATCATCAATCATCAATCATCAATCATCAATCATCAATAATCAATCATCAATCATCAACCATCAATCATCAATCATCAATCATCAATCATCAATCATCAATCATCAATCATCAATCATCAATCTTCAATCATCAATCATCAATCATCAATCATCAATCATCAATCATCAATCATCAATCATCAATCATCAATCATCAATCATCAATCATTAATCATCAATCATCTATGATCAATCATCAATCATCAATCATCAATCATCAATCATCAATCATCAATCATCAATCATCAATAATCAATCATCAATCATCAATCATCAATCATCAATCATCAATCATAAATCGTCAATCGTCGATCTTCAATCATCAATTATCAATCATCAATCATCGAACATCAATCATCAATATCAAATCATCAATCATCAATATTCAATTATAAATCATCCATAATCAATCATCAATCATCTATCACCAATCATCAATCATCAATCATACATCATCACTCATTAATCATCAATCATCAATAATCAATCATCAATCATCAATCATCAATCATCAATAACCAATCATCAATCATCAATCAACAATCATCAATCATCAATCATCAATCATCAATCATCAATCATCAATCATCAATAATCAATCATCAATCATCAATCATCAATCATCAATCATCAATCATCAATAATCAATCATCAATCATCAATCATCAATCATCAATCATCAATCATCAATTATCAATCATCAATCATCAATCATCAATCATCAATCATCAATTATCAACTACCAATCATCAATCATCAATCATCAAGCATCAATCATCAATCATCACTCATCAATCATCAATCATCAATCATCAATCATCAATCATCAATCATCAACCATCAATCATCAATCATCAATCATCAATTATCAATCATCACTCATGCAACATCAATCATCAATCATAAATCATCAATCAATAATCAGTCATCAATCATCACTCATCAATCAAGAATCATCAATGAACAATCATGAATCATCAATCATTAACAATCAGTTATCAATCGTTAATCATCAAACATAAATCATCGCTTAAAAACCATTAATCATCAATCATCAATCATCAATCTTCAATCATCAATCATCAATCATCAATCATCAATCATCAATCATCAATCATCAATCATCAATCATCAATCTTCAATCATCAATCATCTTTCATCAATCATCAATCATCAATCATCAATCATCAATCATCAATCATCAATCATCAATCATCAATCATCAATCATCAATCATCAATCATCAATCATCAATCATCAACCATCAATCATCAATCATCAATCCTCAATCATCAATCATCAATCATCAATCATCAATCATCAATCATCAATCATCAATCATCAATCTTCAATCATCAATCATCAATCATCAATAATCAATCATCAATCATCAATCATCAATCATCAATCATCCATCATCAATATTCAATCATCAGTCCTCAGTCATCAATCATAAATCATCAATCATCAATCATCAATAATCAGTCATCAATCATCAATCATCAATCAAGAATCATCAATGAACAATCATGAATCATCAATCATTAACAATCAGTTATCAATCGTCAATCATCAAACATAAATCATCACTTAAAAATCATATATCATCAATAATAAATAATCAATCATCAATCATCAATCATCAATCATCAATCATCAATCATCAATCATCAATCATCAATCATCAATCATCAATCATCAATCATCAATCATCAATCATCAATCATCAATCATCAATCATCAATCATCAATCATCAATCATCAATCATCAATCATCAATCATCAATCGTCAATCATCAAACATCAATCATCAATCATCAATCATCAATCATCAATCATCACTCATCAATCATCAATCATCAATCATCAATCATCAATGATCAATGATCAATGATCAATCATCAATCATCAATCATCAATCATCAATCATCAATCATCAATCATCAATCATCAATCATGAATCATCAATCATCAAACATCTATCATCAATCATCAATCACCAATCATCAATCATCAATCATCAATCATCAATTATCAATCATCAATCATCAATCATCAATCATCAATCATCAAAAATCAATCATCAATTATCAATCATCAACCATCAATCATCAATCATCAATCATCAATCATCAATCATCAATTATCAATCATCAATAATCAATCACCAATCATCAATCATCAATCATCAATAATCAGTCATCAATCATCAATCATCAATCAAGAATCATCAATGAACAATCATGAATCATCAATCATTGACAATCCGTTATCAATCGTCAATCATCAAACATAAATCATCACTTAAAAACCATTAATCAGCAATCATCAATCATCAATCATCAATCATCAATCATCAATCATCAATCATAAATAATCAATAATCAATCATCAATCATCAATCATCAATCATCAATCATCAATCATCAATCATCAATCATCAATCATCAATCATCAATCATCAATCATCAATCATCAATCATCAATCATCAATCATCAATCATCAATCATCAATCATCAATTATTAATCATCAATCATCAATAACCAGTCATCAATCATCAACCATCAATCACTAATCATCAATCATCAATCAGCAATCATCAATCATCAATCATCAATCATCAATCATCAATCATCAATCATCAATCATCAATCATCAATCATCAATCATCAATCATCAATCATCAATTATCAATCATCAATCATCAATCATCAATCATCAAAAATCAATCATCAATCATCAATCATCAACCATCAATCATCAATCATCAATCATCAATTATCAATCATCACTCATGCAACATCAATCATCAATCATAAATCATCAATCAATAATCAGTCATCAATCATCACTCATCAATCAAGAATCATCAATGAACAATCATGAATCATCAATCATTAACAATCAGTTATCAATCGTTAATCATCAAACATAAATCATCGCTTAAAAACCATTAATCATCAATCATCAATCATCAATCTTCAATCATCAATCATCAATCATCAATCATCAATCATCAATCATCAATCATCAATCTTCAATCATCAATCATCTTTCATCAATCATCAATCATCAATCATCAATCATCAATCATCAATCATCAATCATCAATCATCAATCATCAATCATCAATCATCAATCATCAATCATCAATCATCAATCATCAATCATCAATCATCAATCATCAATCATCAATAATCAATCATCAATCATCAACCATCAATCATCAATCATCAATCATCAATCATCAATCATCAATCATCAATCATCAATCATCAATCTTCAATCATCAATCATAAATCATCAATCATCAATCATCAATCATCAATCATCAATCATCAATCATCAATCATCAATCATCAATCATTAATCATCAATCATCTATGATCAATCATCAATCATCAATCATCAATCATCAATCATCAATCATCAATCATCAATCATCAATAATCAATCATCAATCATCAATCATCAATCATCAATCATAAATCGTCAATCGTCGATCTTCAATCATCAATTATCAATCATCAATCATCGAACATCAATCATCAATATCAAATCATCAATCATCAATATTCAATTATAAATCATCCATAATCAATCATCAATCATCTATCACCAATCATCAATCATCAATCATACATCATCACTCATTAATCATCAATCATCAATAATCAATCATCAATCATCAATCATCAATCATCAATAACCAATCATCAATCATCAATCAACTATCATCAATCATCAATCATCAATCATCAATCATCAATCATCAATCATCAATAATCAATCATCAATCATCAATCATCAATCATCAATCATCAATCATCAATAATCAATCACCAATCATCAATCATCAATCATCAATCATCAATCATCAATTATCAATCATCAATCATCAATCATCAATCATCAATTATCAACTACCAATCATCAATCATCAATCATCAAGCATCAATCATCAATCATCACTCATCAATCATCAATCATCAATCATCAATCATCAATCATCAATCATCAATCATCAACCATCAATCATCAATCATCAATCATCAATTATCAATCATCACTCATGCAACATCAATCATCAATCATAAATCATCAATCAATAATCAGTCATCAATCATCACTCATCAATCAAGAATCATCAATGAACAATCATGAATCATCAATCATTAACAATCAGTTATCAATCGTTAATCATCAAACATAAATCATCGCTTAAAAACCATTAATCATCAATCATCAATCATCAATCTTCAATCATCAATCATCAATCATCAATCATCAATCATCAATCATCAATCATCAATCATCAATCTTCAATCATCAATCATCTTTCATCAATCATCAATCATCAATCATCAATCATCAATCATCAATCATCAATCATCAATCATCAATCATCAATCATCAATCATCAATCATCAATCATCAATCATCAATCATCAATCCTCAATCATCAATCATCAATCATCAATCATCAATCATCAATCATCAATCATCAATCATCAATCTTCAATCATCAATCATCAATCATCAATCATCAATCATCAATCATCAATCATCAATCATCAATCATCAATCATCAATCATTAATCATCAATCATCTATCATCAATCATCAATCATCAATCATCAATCATCAATCGTCATTCATCAATCATCAATCATCAATCATCAATCATCAATTAACAAGCATGAATCATCAATCATTAATCATCAGTTATCAATCGTCAATCATCAAATATCAATCATCACTTAAAAACCATTAAAGATCAATCATCAATTATCAATTATCAACCACCAATTAAAAAGCATAATTCATCAAACATCAATCATCATACATCAATCATCAATCATCAATTATCAATCATCAATCATCAATCATCAATCATCAATCATCAATCATCAATCATGAATCATGAATCATGAATCATCAATCATGAATCATCAATCATCAATCATCAATCATCAATCATCAATCATCAATCATCAATCATCAATCATAAATCGTCAATCGTCGATCTTCAATCATCAATTATCAATCATCAATCATCGATATTCAGTTATAAATCATCCATAATCAATCATCAATCATCTATCACCAATCATCAATCATCAATCGTACATCATCACTCATTAATCATCAATCATCAATAATCAATCATCAATCATCAATCATCAATCATCAATCATCAATCATCAATCATCAATCATCAATAACCAATCATCAATCATCAATCAACAATCATCAATCATCAATCATCAATCATCAATAATCAATCATCAATCATCAATCATCAATCATCAATCATCAATCATCAATCATCAATCATCAATCAACAATCACAAATCATCAATCATCAATTATCAATCATCAATCATCAATCATCAATCATCAATCATCAATTATCAATTATCAATCATCAATCATCAATCATCAAGCATCAATCATCAATCATCACTCATCAATCATCAATCATCAATCATCAATCATCAATCATCAATCATAAATAATCAAACATCAATCATCAATCATCAATCATCAATCATCATTCAGCAATCATCAATCATCAGTCATCAATCATCAATCCTCAATCATCAATCATTAATCATCAATCACCAATCATCAATCATCAATCATCAGTCAACAATCATCAATCACTAATTATCAGTCATCAATCATCAATGATTAGTCATCAATCATCGATCATCAATCATGAATAATCAATCATCAATCATCAATTATCAATCAACAATCATCAATCATCCATCATCAATCATCAATCACAAACCATCAATCATCCATATTCAATCATAAATCATCCATAATCAATCATCAATCATCTATCATCAATCATCTATCATCAATCATAAATCATCAATCATAAATCATATATCATCAATCATCAATCATCAATCATCAATCATCAATCATCAATCATCAATCATCAATCACTAATTATCAGTCATCAATCATCAATCATCAATGATCAGTCATCAATCATCGATCATCAATCATGAATAATCAATCATCAATTACCAATCATCAATCATCAATCATCAATCATCAATCATAAATCGTCAATCGTCGATCTTCAATCATAAATTATCAATCATCAATCATCGAACATGAATCATCAATATCAAATCATCAATCATCAATAGTCAATTATAAATCATCCATAATCAATCATCAATCATCTATCACCAATCATCAATCATCAATCATCAATCATCAATCATACATTATCACTCATTAATCATCAATCATCAATAATCAATCATCAATCATCAATCATCAATCATCAATCAACAATCATCAATCATCAATCATCAATCATCAATCATCAATCATCAATCATCAATCATCAATCATCACTCATCAATAACCAATCATCAATCATCAATCAACAATCATCAATCATCAATCATCAATCATCAATCATCAATCATCAATCATCAATCAACAATCATCAATAATCAATCATCAATCATCAATCATCAATCATCAATCATCAATCATCAATCACAAATCATCAATCATCAATTATCAATCATCAAGCAGCAATCATCAATCATAAATCGTCAATCATCAATCATCAATCATCAATTATCAATCATCAATCATCAATCATCAATCATCAATCATCAATCATCAATCATCAATCATCAATCATCAATCATAAATCGTCAATCGTCGATCTTCAATCATCAATTATCAATCATCAATCATCGATATTCAATTATAAATCATCCATAATCAATCATCAATCATCTATCACCAATCATCAATCATCAATCATACATCATCACTCATTAATCATCAATCATCAATAATCAATCATCAATCATCAATCATCAATCATCAATCATCAATCATCAATAACCAATCATCAATCATCAATCAACAATCATCAATCATCAATCATCAATCATCAATAATCAATCATCAATCATCAATCATCAATCATCAATCATCAATCATCAATCATCAATCATCAATCATCAATCATCAATCATCAATCATCAATCATCAATCATCAATCATCAATCATCAATCATCAATCATCAATCATAAATCATCAATCATCAATCATCAATCATCAATCATCAATCGTCAATTATCAATCATCAATCAGCAATCATCAATCACCAATCATCAATCATCAATCATCAATCATCAATCATCAATCATCAATCATCAATCATCAATCATCAATCATAAATCATCAATCATCAATCATCAATCGTCAATCATCAATCATCAATCAGCAATCATCATTCATCAATCATCAATCATCAATCATCAATCATCAATCATCAATCATCAATCATTAATCATCAATCATCAATCATCAAGCATCAATCATCAATCATAAATCGTCAATCATCAATCATCAATCATCAATCATCAATCATCAATCATCAATAATATATCGTCAATCATCAATCATCAATTATCAATCATCAATCATCACTCGTCAATCATCAATCATCAATCACCAATCATCAATCATCGATCATCAATCATCAATCATAAATCATCAATCATCAATCATCAATCATCAATCATCAATCATCAATCATCAATCATTAATCATCAATCATCAATCATCAATCATCAATCATCAATCATCAATCATCAATCATCAATCATCAATCATCAATCATCAATCATCAATCATCAATCATCACTCATCAATCATCAATCATCAATCATCAATCATCAATCATCAATCATCAATCATAAATCATCAATCATCAATCATCAATCACCAATCATCAATCATCAATCATCAATCATTTATTCAATCATCAATCATCAATCATCAATCATCAATCATCAATCATCAATCATCAATCATCAATCATCAATCATCAATCAACAATCATCAATCATCAATCATCAATCATCAATCATCAATCATCAATCATCAATCATCAATCATCAATCATCAATCATCAATCATAAATCATCAATCATCAATCATCAATCATCAATCACCAATCATCAATCATCAATCATCAATCATTTATTCAATCATCAATCATCAATCATCAATCATCAATCATCAATCATCAATCATCAATCATCAATCATCAATCATCAATCATCAATCATCAATCATCAATCATCAATCACTAATTATCAGTCATCAATCATCAATCATCAATGATCAGTCATCAATCATCGATCATCAATCATGAATAATCAATCATCAATTACCAATCATCAATCATCAATCATCAATCATCAATCATAAATCGTCAATCGTCGATCTTCAATCATCAATTATCAATCATCAATCATCGAACATGAATCATCAATATCAAATCATCAATCATCAATATTCAATTATAAATCATCCATCATCAATCATCTATCACCAATCATCAATCATCAATCATCAATCATACAACATCACTCATTAATCATCAATCATCAATAATCAATCATCAATCATCAATCATCAATCATCAATCATCAATCATCAATCAACAATCATCAATCATCAATCATCAATCATCAATAACCAATCATCAATCATCAATCAACAATCATCAATCATCAATCATCAATCACCAATCATCAATCATCAATCATCAATCATCAATCATCAATCATCAATCATCAATCATCAATCATCAATCATCAATCATCAATCATCAATCATCAATCATCAATCATCAATCATCAATCATCAATCATCAATCATCAATCATCAATCATCAATCAACAATCATCAATCATAAATCGTAAATCATCAATCATCAATCATCAATCATCAATTATCAATCATCAATCATCAATCATCAATCATCAATCATCAATCATCATTCATCAATCATCAATCATCAATCATCAATCATCAATCACAAATCATCAATCATCACTATTCAATCATCAATAATCCATAATCAATCATCAATCATCAATCATCAATCATCAATCATCAATCATCAATCATCAATCATCAATCATCAATCATTACTCATTAATCATCAATCATCAATCATAAATTATCAATCACCAATCATCAATATTCAATCATCCATAATCAATCATATATCATCAATCATCAATCACCAATCATCAATCATCAATCATCACTCATTAATAATCAATCATCAATCATAAATCATCAATCATCAATCATCAATCATAAATCATCAATTATCAATCATCAATCATAAATCATCAATCATCAATCATCAATCATCAATCGTCAATCATCACTCATTAATCATCAATCATCAATCATAAATCATCAATCATCAATCTTCAATCATCAATCATAAATCATCAATTATCAATCATCAATCATAAATCATCAATCATCAATCATCAATCATCAATCATCAATCATCAATCATCAATCGTCAATTATCAATCATCAATCAGCAATCATCAATCACCAATCAACAATCATCAATCATCAATCATCAATCATCAATCATCAATCATAAATCATCAATCATCAATCATCAATCGTCAATCATCAATCATCAATCAGCAATCATCATTCATCAATCATCAATCATCAATCATCAATCATCAATCATCAATCATTAATCATCAATCATCAATCATCAAGCATCAATCATCAATCATAAATCGTCAATCATCAATTATCAATCATCAATCATCAATCATCAATAATATATCGTCAATCGTCAATCATCAATTATCAATCATCAATCATCACTCGTCAATCATCAATCATCAATCACCAATCATCAATCATCGATCATCAATCATCAATCATAAATCATCAATCATCAATCATCAATCATCAATCATCAATCATCAATCATCAATCATCAATCATCAATCATCAATCATCAATCATCAATCATCAATCATCAATCATCAATCATCAATCATCACTCATCAATCATCAATCATCAATCATCAATCATCAATCATAAATCATAAATCATCAATCATCAATCATCAATCACCAATCATCAATCATCAATCATTTATTCAATCATCAATCATCAATCATCAATCATCAATCATCAATCATCAATCATCAATCATCAATCATCAATCATCAATCATCAATCATCAATCATCAATCATCAATCATCAATCATCAATCATCAATCGTCAATCATCAGTCATCAATCATCAATCATCAATCATCAATCCTCAATCATCAATCATCAATCATCAATCATCAATCACCAATCATCAATTATCAATAAACAATCATCAGTCATAACTCGTCAATCATCAATCATCAATTATCAATCAACAATCATCTAGCATCAATCATCAATTATCAATCGTCAATCACAAATCATCAATCATCAATCATCAATCATCAATCATCAATCATCAACCATCAATAATCAATCATCAATAATCAATCATCAATCATCTATCATCAATCATCAATAATCAATCATCAATCATCAATAATCAATCATCAATCATCAATCATAAATTTAATCATTAATTATCAATCATCACGCATCAATCATCAATCATCAATCTCAATCATCAATCATCAAGATTCAATCATCAATCACCAATCATCAATCATCAATCATCAATCATCAATCATTACTCATCAATCATCAATCATCAATCATCAATCATCAATCATCAATCATCACTCATCAATCATCAATCATCAATCATCAACAATCAATCATCAATCATAAATCATCAATCATCAATCATCAATCATCAATCACCAATCATCTCTCATCAATCATCTATTCAATCATCAATCATCAATCATCAATCATGAATCATCAGTCATCAATCATCAATCAGCAATCATCAATCATCAATCATCAATCATCAATCATCAATCATCAATCATCAATCATCAATCATCAATCATCAATCACCAATCATCAATTATCAATAAACAATCATCAGTCATCAATCATCAGTCATAAATCGTCAATCATCAATTATCAATCAACAATCATCAGGCATCAATCATCAATTATCCATCGTCAATCACAAATCATGAATCATCAATCATCAATCATCACGCATTAATCACCAATCATCAATCATAAATCACCTATCATCAATCATCAATCATCAATCATCAATCATCAATCATCAATCATCAATCATCAATCATCAATCAGCAATCTTCAATCATCAATCATCAATCATCAATCATCAATCATCAATCATCAATCATCAATCATCAATCATCAATCATCAATCATCAATCATCAATCATCAATCATCAATCATCAATCATCAATCATCAATCATCAATCATCAATCATCAATCATCAATCATCAATCATCAATCATCAATCATCAATCATTAATCATCAATCATCAATCATCAATCATCAATCATCAATCATCAATCATTAATCATCAATCATCAATCATCAATCATCAATCTTCAATCATCAATCATCAATCAACAATCATCAATCATCAATCATCAATCATCAATCATCATTCATCAATCATCAATCATCAATCATCAATCAGCAATCATCATTCATCGATCATCAATCATCAATCATCAATCATCAATCATCAATCATCAATCATCAATCATCAATCATCAATCATCAATCATCAATCATCAATCATCAATCATCAATCATCAATCATCAATCATCAATCAGCAATCATCATTCATCAATCATCAGTCATCAATCATCAATCATCAATCATCAAACGTCAATCATCAATCATCAATCATCAATCATCAATCATCAATCATCAAGCATCAATCATCAATCATCAATCATCAATCATCAATCATCACTCATCAATCATCAACCATCAATCATCAATTTTCAATCATCAATCATCAATCATCACTCATCAATTATCAATCATCAATCATCAATCATCAACCATAAATCATCAATCATCAATCATCAATCATCAATCATCAATCATCAATCATCAATCATCAATCATCAATCATCAATCATCAATCATCAATCATCAATCATCAATCATTACTCATTAATCATCAATCATCAATCATCAATCATCAATCATTAATCATCAACCATCAATCATCAATCATCAAACATCAATCATCAATCATCAATCATCAATCATCAATCATCAATCAGCAATCATCATTCATCAGTCATCAGTCATCAGTCATCAATCATCAATCATCGTTCATCAATCATCAATCATCAATCATCGTTCATCAATCATCAATCATCAATCATCAATCATCAATCATAAATCATCAATCATCAATCATCAATCATCAATCATCAATCATCAATCATCAATCATCAATCATCAATCATCAATCATCAATCATCAATCATCAATCATCAATCATCAATCATCAATCATCACTCATCAATCATCAATCATCAATCATCAATCATCAATCATCAATAATCAATCATCAATCATTTATCAGCAATCATCATTCATCAATCATCAGTCATCAATCATCAATCATCAATCATCAATCATCAATCATCAATCATCAATCATCGTTCATCAATCATCAATCATCAATCATCAATCATCAATCATCAACCATCAATCACCAATCATCAATCATCAATCATCACTCATTGATCATCAATCATCAATCATAAATCACTTATCATCAATCATTAATCATCAATCATCAATCATTAATCATTAATCATCAATCATCAATCATCAATCATCAATCATCAATCATCAATCATCAATCATCAATCATCAATCATCAATCATCAATCATCAATCATCAATCATCAATCATCAATCATCAATCATCAATCATCAACCATCAATCATCAATCATCAATCATCAATCATTAATCATCAATCATCAATCATCAATCATCAATCATCAATCATCAATCATCAATCATCAATCATCAATCATCAATCATCAATCATCAATCATCAATCATCAATCATTAATCATCAATCATCAATCATCAATCATCAATCATCAATAATCAATCATCAATCATCAATCATCAATCATCAATCATCAATCATCATTCATAAATCATCTATCATCAATCATCAATCATCTATCATCAATCATCAATTATCAATCATCAATCAAAAATCATCATTCATCGATCATCAATCATCAATCATCAATCATCAATCATCAATCATCAATCATCAATCATCAATCATCAATCACCAATCATCAATCATCAATCATCAATCATCAATCAGCAATCATCATTCATCAATCATCAGTCATCAATCATCAATCATCAATCATCAATCATCAATCATCAATCATCAATCATCAATCATCAATCATCAATTATCAATCATCAATCACCAATCATCGATCATCAATCATCAATCATCAATCATCAATCATCAATCCAAAATAATCAAACATCAATCATCAATCATCAATCATCAATCATCAATCATCAATCATCAATCATCAATCATCAATCATCAATCATCAATCATCAATCATCAATCATCAATCATCAATCATCAATCATTAATGATCAATCATCAATCATCAATCATCAATCATCAATCATCAATCATCAATCATCAATCATCAATCATCAATCATCAATCATCAATCATCAATCATCAATCATCAATCATCAATCATCAATCATCAATCATCAATCATCAATCATCAATCATCAATCATCAATCATCAATCATCAATCATCAATCATCAATCATCAATCATCAATCATCATTCATCAATCATCAATCATCAATCATCAATCATCAATCATCAATCAGCAATCATCATTCATCGATCATCAATCATCAATCATCAATCATCAATCATCAATCATCAATCATCAATCATCAATCAGCAATCATCAATCATCAATCATCAATCAGCAATCACCATTTTTCAATCATCAGTCATCAATCATCAATCATCATTCATCAATCATCAATCATCAATCATCAATCATCAATCATCAATCATCAATCATCAATCATCAATCATCAATCATCAATCATCAATCATCAATCATCAATCATCAATCATCAATCATCAATCATCAATCATCAATTTTCAATCATCAATCATCAATCATCACTCATCAATTATCAATCATCAATCATGAATCATGAATCATCAATCATCAATCATAAATCATCAATCATCAATCATCAATCATCAATCATCAATCATCAATCATCAATCATCAATCATCAATCATCAATCATCAATCATCAATCATCAATCATCAATCATCAATCATCAATCATCAATCATCAATCATCAATCATCAATCATCAATCATCAATCATCAATCATCAATCATCAATCATCAATCATCAATCATCAATCATCAATCATCAATCATCAATCATCAATCGTCAATCATCAATCATCAATCACCAATCATCAATCATCAATAAATAATCATCAATCATCAATCATCAATCAGCAATTATCATTCATCGATCATCAATCATCAATCATCAATCATCAATCATTAATCATCAATCATCAATCATCAATCCTAAATAATCAAACATCAATCATCAATCATCAATCATCAATCATCAATCATCAATCAGCAATCATCAATCATCAATCATCTATCAGCAATCATCATTCATCAATCATCAGTCATCAATCATCAATCATCAATCATCAATCATCAATCATCAATCATCAATCATCAATCATCAAACATCAATCATCAATCATCAATCATCAATCATCAATTTTCAATCATCAATCATCAATCATCACTCATCAATTATCAATCATCAATCATCAATCATCAATCATCAATCATCAATCATCAATCATAAATCATCAATCATCAATCATCAATCATCAATCATCAATCATCAATCATCAATCATCAATCATCAATCATCAATCATCAATCATCAATAATCAATCATCAATCATCAATCATCAATCATCAATCATCAATCATCAATCATCAATCATCAATCATCAATCATCAATCATCAATCATCAATCATCAATCATCAATCATCAATCATCAATCATCAATCATCAATCATCAATCATCAATCATTAATCATCAATCATCAATCATCAATCATCAATAATCAATCATCAATCATCAATCATCAATCATCTATCATCAATCATCATTCATCAATCATCAATCATCAATCATCAATCATCAATCATCAATTATCAATCATCAATCAAAAATCATCATTAATCGATCATCAATCATCAATCATCAATCATCAATCATCAATCATCAATCATCAATCATCAATCATCAATCATCAATCATCAATCATCAATCATCAATCATCAATCATCAATCATCAATCATCAATCATCAATCATCAATCATCAATCATCAATCATCAATCATCAATCATCAATCATCAATCATCAATCATCAATCACCAATCATCAATCATCAATCATCAATCATCAATCATCAATCAACAATCATCATTCATCAATCATCAGGCCTCAATCATCAATCATCAATCATCAATCATCAATCCTAAATAATCAAACATCAATCATCAATCATCAATCATCAATCATCAATCATCAATCATTAATGATCAATCATCAATCATCAATCATCAATCATCAATCATCAATCATCAATCATCAATCATCAATCATCAATCATCAATCATCAATCATCAATCATCAATCATCAATCATCAATCATCAATCAGCAATCATCAATCATCAATCATCAATCATCAATCAGCAATCATCATTCATCAATCATCAGTCATCAATCATCAATCATCAATCATCAATCATCAATCATCAATCATCAATCATCAATCATCAATCATCAATCATCATTCATCAATCATCAATCATCAATCATCAATCAGCAATCATCATTCATCGATCATCAATCATCAATCATCAATCATCAATCATCAATCATCAATCATCAATCATCAATCATCAATCATCAATCATCTATTATCAATCATCAATCATCAATCATCAATCAGCAATCATCAATCATCAATCATCAATCATCAATCATCAATCATCAATCATCAATCATCAATCATCAATCAGCAATCATCAATCATCAATCATCAATCATCAATCATCAATCATCAATCATCAATCATCACTCATCAATCATCAATCATCAATTATCAATCATCAATCATCAATCATCAATCAGCAATCATCAATCATCAATCATCAATCATCAATCATCAATCATCAATCATCAATCAGCAATCATCATTCATCAATCATCAGTCATCAATCATCAATCATCAATCATCAATCATCAATCGTCAATCATCAATGATCAATCATCAATCATCAATCATCAATCATCACTCATCAATCATCAATCATCAATCATCAATCATCAATGATAATCATCAATCATCAATCATCAATCAGCAATCATCATTCATCATTCATCGATCATCAATCATCAATCATCAATCATCAATCATCAATCATCAATCATCAATCATCAATCATCAATCATCAATCATCAATCATCAATCATCAATCATCAATCATCAATCATCAATCATCAATCATCAATCATCAATCATCAATCATCAATCATCAATCATCAATCATCAATCATCAATCATCAATCATCAATCAGCAATCATCAATCATCAATCATCAATCAGCAATCATCATTCATCAATCATCAGTCATCAATCATCAATCATCAATCATCAATCATCAATCATCAATCATCAATCATCAATCATCAATCATCAATCATCAATCATCAATCATCAATCATCAATCATCAATCATCATTCATCAATCATCAATCATCAATCATCAATCATCAATCATCAATCAGCAATCATCATTCATCGATCATCAATCATCAATCATCAATCATCAATCATCAATCATCAATCATCAATCATCAATCATCAATCATCAATCATCAATCATCAATCATCAATCATCAATCATCAATCATCAATCATCAATCATCAATTATCAATCATCAATCATCAATCATCAATCAGCAATCATCAATCATCAATCATCAATCATCAATCATCAATCATCAATCATCAATCATTAATCAGCAATCATCATTCATCAATCATCAGTCATCAATCATCAATCATCAATCATCAATCGTCAATCATCAATGATCAATCATCAATCATCAATCATCAATCATCACTCATCAATCATCAATCATCAATCATCAATCATCAATCATCAATCATCAATCATCAATCATCAATCATCAATCATCAATCATCAATCATCAATCATCAATCATCAATCATCAATCATCAATCATCAATCATAAATCATCAATCATCAATCATCAATCATCAATCATCACTCATTAATCATCAATCATCAATCACGAATCATCAATTATCAATAAACAATCATCAGTCATCAATCATCAGTGATAACTCGTCAATCATCAATCATCAATTATCAATCAACAATCATCAAGCATCAATCATCAATTATCAATCGTCAATCACAAATCATCAATCATCAATCATCAATCATCAATCATCAATCATCAATCATCAATCATCAATCATCAATCATCAATCATCAATCATCAATCATCAATCATCAATCATCAATCAGCAATCATCATTCGTCAATCATCAGTCATCAATCATCAATCATCAATCATCATTCATCAATCATCAATCATCAATCATCGTTCATCAATCATCAATCATCAATCATCAATCATCAATCATCAATCATCAATCATCAATCATCAATCATCAATCATCAATCATCAATCATCAATCATCAACCATCAATCACCAATCATCAATCATCAATCATCAATCATCACTCATTAATCATCAATCATCAATCATAAATCACCTATCATCAATCATTAATCATCAATCATCAAACATTAATCATCAATCTTCAATCATCAATCATCAATCATCAATCATCAATCATCAATCATCAATCATCAATCATCAATCATCAATCATCAATCATCAATCATCAATCATCAATCATCAATCATCAACCATCAATCATCAATCATCAATCATCAATCATCAATCATCAATCATCAATCATCAATCATCAATCATCAATCATCAATCATCAATCATCAATCATCAATCATCAATCATCAATCATCAATCATCAATCACCAATCATCAATCATCAATCATCAATCATCAATCATCAATCATCAATCATTAATCATCAATCATCAATCATCAATCATCAATAATCAATCATCAATCATCAATCATCAATCATCAATCATCAATCATCAATCATCATTCACCAATCATCAATCATCAATCATCAATCATCAATCATCAATCATCAATCATCAATCATCAATCATTAATTATCAATCATCAATCAAAAATCATCATTCATCGATCATCAATCATCAATCATCAATCATCAATCATCAATCATTAATTATCAATCATCAATCATCAATCATCAATCATCAATCATCAATCATCAATCAGCAATCATCATTCATCAATCATCAGTCATCAATCATCAATCATCAATCATCAATCATCAATCATCAATCAATAATCATCAATCATCAATCATCAATCATCAATCATCAATCATCAATCATCAATCCTAAATAATCAAACATCAATCATCAATCATCAATCAGCAATCAACAATCATCAATCATTAATGATCAATCATCAATCATCAATCATCAATCATCAATCATCAATCATCAATCATCAATCATCAATCATCAATTTTCAATCATCAATCATCAATCATCACTCATCAATTATGAATCATCAATCATCAATCATCAACCATAAATCATCAATCATCAATCATCAATCATCAATCATCAATCATAAATCATTACTCATTAATCATCAATCATCAATCACCAATCATCAATTATCAATCATCAATCATCAGTCATCAATCATCAATCATCAATCATCGTTCATCAATCATCAATCATCAATCATCAATCATCAATCATCAATCATCAATCATCAATCATCAATCATCAATCATCAATCATCAATCATCAATCATCAATCATCAATCATCAATCATCACTCATCAATCATCAATCATCAATCATCAATCATCACTCATTAATCATCAATCATAAATCACCTATCATCAATCATTAATCATCAATCATCAATCATTAATCATCAATCATCAATCATCAATCATCAATCATCAATCATCAATCATCAATCATCAATCATCAATCATCAATCATCAATCATCAATCATCAATCATCAATCATCAATCATCAATCATCAATCATCAATCATCAATCATCAATCATCAATCATCAATGAGCAATCATCATTCATCAATCATCAGTCATCAATCATCAATCATCAATCATCAATCATGAATCATCAATCATCAATCATCAATCATCAATCATCGTTCATCAATCATCAATCATCAATCATCAATCATCAATCATCAATCATCAACCATCAATCACCAATCATCAATCATCAATCATCAATCATCACTCATTAATCATCAATCATCAATCATAAATCACCTATCATCAATCATTAATCATCAATCATCAATCATTAATCATCAATCATCAATCATCAATCATCAATCATCAATCATCAATCATCAATCATCAATCATCAATCATCAATCATCAATCATCAATCATCAATCATCAATCATCAATCATCAATCATCAATCATCAATCATCAATCATCAATCATCAATCATCAATCATCAATCATCAATCATCAATCATCAATCATCAATCATCAATCATCAATCATTAATCATCAATCATCAATCATCAATCATCAATCATCAATAATCAATCATCAATCATCAATCATCAATCATCAATCATCATTCATAAATCATCAACCATCAATCATCAATCATCAATCATCAATCATCAATTATCAATCATCAATCAAAAATCATCATTCATCGATTATCAATCATCAATCATCAATCATCAATCATCAATCATCAATCATCAATCACCAATCATCAATCATCAATCATCAATCATCAATCATCAATCAGCAATCATCATTCATCAATCATCAGTCATCAATCATCAATCATCAATCATCGATCATCAATCATCAATCATCAATCATCAATCATCAATCATCGATCATCAATCATCAATCATCAATCATCAATCATCAATCATCAATCATCATTCATCAATCATCAATCATCAATCATATATCATCAATCATCAATCATCAATCAGCAATCATCATTCATGGATCATCAATCATCAATCATCAATCATCAATCATCAATCATCAATCATCAATCATCAATCATCAATCATCAATCATCAATCATCAATCATCAATAAGCAATCATCAATCATCAATCATCAATCATCAATCATCAATCATCAATCATCAATCATCAATCATCAATCATCAATCATCAATCATCAATTTTCAATCATCAATCATCAATCATCACTCATCAATTATCAATCATCAATCATCAATCATCAATCATCAATCATCAATCATCAATCATCAATCATCAATCATAAATCATCAATCATCAATCATCAATCATCAATCATCAATCATCAATCATCAATCATCAATCATCAATCATCAATCATCAATCATCAATCATCAATCATCAATCATCAATCATCAATCATCAATCATCAATCATCAATCATCAATCATCAATCATCAATCATCGATCATCAATCGTCAATCATCAATCATCAATCACCAATTATCAATCATCAATAAATAATCATCAATCATCAATCATCAATCAGCAATCATCTTTCATCGATCATCAATCATCAATCATCAATCATTAATCATCAATCATCAATCATTAATCATCAATCCTAAATAATCAAACATCAATCATCAATCATCAATCATAAATCATCAATCATCAATCATCAATCATCAATCATCAATCAGCAATCATCAATCATCAATCATCAATCATCAATCAGCAATCATCATTCATCAATCATCAATCATCAGTCATCAATCATCAATCATCAATCATCAATCATCAATCATCAATCATCAATCATCAATCATCAATCATCAATCATCAATCATCAATCATCAATCATCAATCATCAATTTTCAATCATCAATCATCAATCATCACTCATCAATTATCAATCATCAATCATCAATCATCAATCATCAATCATCAATCATCAATCTTAAATCATCAATCATCAATCATCAATCATCAATCATCAATCATCAATCATCAATCATCAATCATCAAATATCAATCATCAATCATCAATCATCAATCATCAATCATCAATCATCAATCATCAATCATCAATCATCAATCATCAATCATCAATCATCAATCATCAATCATCAATCATCAATCATCAATCATCAATCATTAATCATCAATCATCAATCATCAATCATCAATAATCAATCATCAATCATCAATCATCAATCATCTATCATCAATCATCATTCATCAATCATCAATCATCAATCATCAATCATCAATTATCAATCATCAATCAAAAATCATCATTCATCGATCATCAATCATCAATCATGAATCATCAATCATCAATCATCAATCATCAATCATCAATCATCAATCATCAATCATCAATCATCAATCACCAATCATCAATCATCAATCATCAATCATCAATCATCAATCAACAATCATCATTCATCAATCATCAGTCATCAATCATCAATCATCAATCATCAATCATCAATCAGCAATCATCAATCATCAATCATCAATTATCAATCATCAATCATCAATCATCAATCCTAAATAATCAAACATCAATCATCAATCATCAATCATCAATCATCAATCATCAATCATCAATAATCAGTCATCAATCATCAATCATCAATCATTACTAAACAATAATCAATCATCAATCATCAATCATCAATCATCAATCATCAATCATCATTCATCAATGATAATCATCAATCATCAATCATCAATCATCAATCAGCAATCATCATTCATCGATCATGAATCATCAATCATCAATCATCAATCATCAATCATCAATCATCAATCATCAATCATCAATAATCAATCATCAATCATCTATCATCAATCATCAATCATCAATCATCAATCATCAATCATCAATCATCAATCATCAATCATCAATCAGCAATCATCAATCATCAATCATCAATCATCAACCAGCAATCATCATTCATCAATCATCAGTCATCAATCATCAATCATCAATAATCAATCATCAATCATCAATCATCAATCATCAATCATCAATCATCAATCATCAATCATCAATCATCAATCATCAATCATCAATCATCATTCATCAATCATCAATCATCAATCATCAATCATCAATCATCAATCAGCAATCATCATTCATCGATCATCAATCATCAATCATCAATCATCAATCATCAATCATCAATCATCAATCATCAATCATCAATCATCAATCATCAATCATCAATCATCAATCATCAATCATCAATCATCAATCATCAATCATCAATCATCAATCATCAATCATCAATCATCAATAATCAATCATCAATCAGCAATCATCAATCATCAATCATCAATCATCAATCATCAATCATCAATCATCAATCATCAATCATCAATCATCAATCATCAATCATCAATCATCAATCATCAATCAGCAATCATCATTCATCAATCATCAATCATCAATCATCAATCGTCAATCATCAATCATCAATCATCAATCATCAATCATCAATCATCACTCATCAATCATCAATCATCAATCATCAATCATCAATCATCAATCATCAATCATCAATCATCAATCATCAATCATCAATCATCAATCATCAATCATCAATCATCAATCATCAATCATCAATCATCAATCATCAATCATCAATCATCAATCATCAATCATCAATCATCAATCATAAATCATCAATCATCAATCATCAATCATCAATCATCAATCATCAATCATCACTCATTAATCATCAATCATCAATGACGAATCATCAATTATCAATAAACAATCATCAGTCATCAATCATCAGTGATAACTCGTCAATCATCAATCGTCAATTATCAATCAACAATCATCAAGCTTCAATCATCAATTATCAATCCTCAATCACAAATCATCAATCATCAATCATCAATCATCAATCATCAATCATCAATCATCAATCATCAATCATCAATCATCAATCATCAATCAGCAATCATCATTCGTCAATCATCAGTCATCAATCATCAATCATCAATCATCAATCATCAATCATCAATCATCAATCATCAATCATCAATCATCAATCATCAATCATCAATCATCAATCATCAATCATCAATCATCAATCACCAATCATCAATCATCAATCATCAATCATCAATCATCAATCAACAATCATCATTCATCAATCATCAGTCATCAATCATCAATCATCAATCATCAATCATCAATCATCAATCATCAATCATCAATCATCAATCATCAATCATCACTCATTAATCATCAATCATCAATCATAAATCACCTATCATCAATCATTAATCATCAATCATCAAACATTAATCATCAATCTTCAATCATCAATCATCAATCATCAATCATCAATCATCAATCATCAATCATCAATCATCAATCATCAATCATCAACCATCAATCATCAATCATCAATCATCAATCATCAATCATCAATCATCAATCATCAATCATCAATCATCAATCATCAATCATCAATCATCAATCATCAATCATCAATCATCAATCATCAATCATCAATCATCAATCATCAATCATCAATCATCAATCATCAATCATCAATCATCAATCATCAATCATCAATCACCAATCATCAATCATCAATCATCAATCATCAATCATCAATCATCAATCATCAATCAGCAATCATCATTCATCAATCATCAGTCATCAATCATCAATCATCAATCATCAATCATCAATCATCAATCATCAATCATCAATCATCAATCATCAATCATCAATCATCAATCATCAATCATCAATCATCAATCACCAATCATCAATCATCAATAATCAATCATCAATCATCAATCATCAATCAGCAATCATCATTCATCAATCATCAGTCATCAATCATCAATCATCAATCATCAATCATCAATCATCAATCATCAATCATCAATCATCAATCATCAATCCTAAATAATCAAACATCAATCATCAATCATCAATCAGCAATCAACAATCATCAATCATTAATGATCAATCATCAATCATCAATCATCAATCATCAATCATCAATCATCAATCATCAATCATCAATCATCAATCATCAATCATCAATCATGAATCATCAATCATCATTCATCAATCATCAATCATCAATCATCAATCATCAATCAGCAATCATCATTCATCGATCATCGATCATCAATCATCAATCATCAATCATCAATCATCAATCATCAATCAACAATCATCAATCATCAATCATCAATCAGCAATCACCAACCATCAATCATCAATCAGCAATCATCATTCATCAATCATCAGTCATCAATCATCAATCATCAATCATCAATCATCAATCATCAATCATCAATCATCAATCATCAATCATCAATCATCAATCATCAATCATGAATCATCAACCATCAATCATGACTCATGAATCATCAATCATCAATCATCTATCATCAATCATCAATCATCACTCATCAAGCATCAATCATCAATCATCAATCATCAATCATCAATCATCAATCATCAATCATCAATCATCAATCATCAATCATCAATCATCAATCATCAATCATGAATAATCAGTCATCAATCATCAATCATCGATCATCAATCACCAATCATCAATTATCAATAAACAATCATCAGTCATCAATCATCAGTCATAAATCGTCAATCATCAATCATCAATTATCAATCATCAATCATCAAGCATCAATCATCAATTATCAATCGTCAATCACAAATCATCAATCATCAATCATCAATCATCAATCATCAACCATCAATCATCAATCATCAAACATCAATCATCAATCATCAATCATCAATCATCAATCATCAATCATCAATCAGCAATCATCATTCATCAGTCATCAGTCATCAGTCATCAATCATCAATCATCGTTCATCAATCATCAATCATCAATCATCGTTCATCAATCATCAATCATCAATCATCAATCATCAATCATCAATCATCAATCATCAATCATCAATCATCAATCATCAATCATCAATCATCAATCATCAATCATCAATCATCAATCATCAATCATCAATCATCACTCATCAATCATCAATCATCAATCATCAATCATCAATCATCACTCATTAATCATCAATCATAAATCACCTATCATCAATCATTAATCATCAATCATCAATCATTAATCATCAATCATCAACCATCAATCATCAATCATCAATCATCAATCATCAATCATCAATCATCAATCATCAATCATCAATCATCAATCATCAATCATCAATCATCAATCATCAATCATCAATCATCAATCATCAATCATCAATGAGCAATCATCATTCATCAATCATCAGTCATCAATCATCAATCATCAATCATCAATCATGAATCATCAATCATCAATCATCAATCATCAATCATCAATCATCGTTCATCAATCATCAATCATCAATCATCAATCATCAATCATCAATCATCAACCATCAATCACCAATCATCAATCATCAATCATCAATCATCACTCATTAATCATCAATCATCAATCATAAATCACCTATCATCAATCATTAATCATCAATCATCAATCATTAATCATCAATCATCAATCATCAATCATCAATCATCAATCATCAATCATCAATCATCAATCATCAATCATCAATCATCAATCATCAATCATCAATCATCAATCATCAATCATCAATCATCAATCATCAATCATCAATCATCAATCATCAATCATCAATCATCAATCATCAATCATCAATCATCAATCATCAATCATCAATCATCAATCATCAATCATCAATCATTAATCATCAATCATCAATCATCAATCATCAATCATCAATAATCAATCATCAATCATCAATCATCAATAAGCAATCATCAATCATCAATCATCAATCAGCAATCACCATTCATCAATCATCAGTCATCAATGATCAATGATCAATCATCAATCATCAATCATCAATCATCAATCATCAATCATCAATCATCAATCATCAATCATCAATCATTAATCATAAATCATCAACCATCAATCATCAATCATCAATCATCAATCATCAATTATCAATCATCAATCAAAAATCATCATTCATCGATTATCAATCATCAATCATCAATCATCAATCATCAATCATCAATCATCAATCACCAATCATCAATCATCAATCATCAATCATCAATCATCAATCAGCAATCATCATTCATCAATCAGCAGTCATCAATCATCAATCATCAATCATCGATCATCAATCATCAATCATCAATCATCAATCATCAATCATCGATCATCAATCATCAATCATCAATCATCAATCATCAATCATCAATCATCATTCATCAATCATCAATCATCAATCATATATCATCAATCATCAATCAGCAATCATCATTCATGGATCATCAATCATCAATCATCAATCATCAATCATCAATCATCAATCATCAATCATCAATCATCAATCATCAATCATCAATCATCAATCATCAATCATCAATCATCAATCATCAATCATCAATCATCAATCATCAATCATCAATAAGCAATCATCAATCATCAATCATCAATCAGCAATCACCATTCATCAATCATCAGTCATCAATGATCAATGATCAATCATCAATCATCAATCATCAATCATCAATCATCAATCATCAATCATCAATCATCAATCATCAATTTTCAATCATCAATCATCAATCATCACTCATCAATTATCAATCATCAATCATCAATCATCAATCATCAATCATAAATCATCAATCATCAATCATCAATCATCAATCATCAATCATCAATCATCAATCATCAATCATCAATCATCAATCATCAATCATCAATCATCAATCATCAATCATCAATCATCAATCATCAATCATCAATCATCAATCATCAATCATCAATCATCAATCATCAATCATCAATCATCGATCATCAATCGTCAATCATCAATCATCAATCACCAATTATCAATCATCAATAAATAATCATCAATCATCAATCATCAATCAGCAATCATCATTCATCGATCATCAATCATCAATCATCAATCATTAATCATCAATCATCAATCATTAATCATCAATCCTAAATAATCAAACATCAATCATCAATCATCAATCATAAATCATCAATCATCAATCATCAATCATCAATCATCAATCAGCAATCATCAATCATCAATCATCAATCATCAATCAGCAATCATCATTCATCAATCATCAATCATCAGTCATCAATCATCAATCATCAATCATCAATCATCAATCATCAATCATCAATCATCAATCATCAATCATCAATCATCAATCATCAATCATCAATCATCAATTTTCAATCATCAATCATCAATCATCAATCATCACTCATCAATTATCAATCATCAATCATCAATCATCAATCATCAATCATCAATCATCAATCTTAAATCATCAATCATCAATCATCAATCATCAATCATCAATCATCAATCATCAATCATCAATCATCAATCATCAATCATCAATCATCAATCATCAAATATCAATCATCAATCATCAATCATCAATCATCAATCATCAATCATCAATCATCAATCATCAATCATCAATCATCAATCATCAATCATCAATCATCAATCATCAATCATCAATCATCAATCATTAATCATCAATCATCAATCATCAATCATCAATAATCAATCATCAATCATCAATCATCAATCATCTATCATCAATCATCATTCATCAATCATCAATCATCAATCATCAATCATCAATTATCAATCATCAATCAAAAATCATCATTCATCGATCATCAATCATCAATCATGAATCATCAATCATCAATCATCAATCATCAATCATCAATCATCAATCATCAATCACCAATCATCAATCATCAATCATCAATCATCAATCATCAATCAACAATCATCATTCATCAATCATCAGTCATCAATCATCAATCATCAATCATCAATCATCAATCATCAATCATCAATCATCAATCATCAATCATCAATTATCAATCATCAATCATCAATCATCAATCCTAAATAATCAAACATCAATCATCAATCATCAATCATCAATCATCAATCATCAATCATCAATCATCAATCATCAATAATCAGTCATCAATCATCAATCATCAATCATTACTAAACAATAATCAATCATCAATCATCAATCATCAATCATCAATCATCAATCATCAATCATCAATCATCAATCATCATTCATCAATGATAATCATCAATCATCAATCATCAATCATCAATCAGCAATCATCATTCATCGATCATGAATCATCAATCATCAATCATCAATCATCAATCATCAATCATCAATCATCAATCATCAATAATCAATCATCAATCATCTATCATCAATCATCAATCATCAATCATCAATCATCAATCATCAATCATCAATCATCAATCATCAATCAGCAATCATCAATCATCAATCATCAATCATCAACCAGCAATCATCATTCATCAATCATCAGTCATCAATCATCAATCATCAATAATCAATCATCAATCATCAATCATCAATCATCAATCATCAATCATCAATCATCAATCATCAATCATCATTCATCAATCATCAATCATCAATCATCAATCATCAATCATCAATCAGCAATCATCATTCATCGATCATCAATCATCAATCATCAATCATCAATCATCAATCATCAATCATCAATCATCAATCATCAATCATCAATCATCAATCATCAATCATCAATCATCAATCATCAATCATCAATCATCAATCATCAATCATCAATCATCAATCATCAATCATCAATCATCAATCATCAATAATCAATCATCAATCAGCAATCATCAATCATCAATCATCAATCATCAATCATCAATCATCAATCATCAATCATCAATCATCAATCATCAATCATCAATCATCAATCATCAATCATCAATCATCAATCATCAATCAGCAATCATCATTCATCAATCATCAATCATCAATCATCAATCGTCAATCATCAATCATCAATCATCAATCATCAATCATCAATCATCACTCATCAATCATCAATCATCAATCATCAATCATCAATCATCAATCATCAATCATCAATCATCAATCATCAATCATCAATCATCAATCATCAATCATCAATCATCAATCATCAATCATCAATCATCAATCATCAATCATCAATCATCAATCATCAATCATCAATCATCAATCATAAATCATCAATCATCAATCATCAATCATCAATCATCAATCATCAATCATCACTCATTAATCATCAATCATCAATGACGAATCATCAATTATCAATAAACAATCATCAGTCATCAATCATCAGTGATAACTCGTCAATCATCAATCGTCAATTATCAATCAACAATCATCAAGCTTCAATCATCAATTATCAATCCTCAATCACAAATCATCAATCATCAATAATCAATCATCAATCATCAATCATCAATCATCAATAATCAATCATCAATCATCAATCATCAATCATCAATCAGCAATCATCATTCGTCAATAATCGGTCATCAATCATCAATCATCAATCATCAATCATCAATCATCAATCATCAATCATCAATCATCAATCATCAATCATCAATCATCAATCATCAATCATCAATCATCAATCACCAATCATCAATCATCAATCATCAATCATCAATCAACAATCATCATTCATCAATCATCAGTCATCAATCATCAATCATCAATCATCAATCATCAATCATCAATCATCAATCATCAATCATCAATCATCACTCATTAATCATCAATCATCAATCATAAATCACCTATCATCAATCATTAATCATCAATCATCAAACATTAATCATCAATCTTCAATCATCAATCATCAATCATCAATCATCAATCATCAATCATCAATCATCAATCATCAATCATCAACCATCAATCATCAATCATCAATCATCAATCATCAATCATCAATCATCAATCATCAATCATCAATCATCAATCATCAATCATCAATCATCAATCATCAATCATCAATCATCAATCATCAATCATCAATCATCAATCATCAATCATCAATCATCAATCACCAATCATCAATCATCAATCATCAATCATCAATCATCAATCATCAATCATCAATCAGCAATCATCATTCATCAATCATCAGTCATCAATCATCAATCATCAATCATCAATCATCAATCATCAATCATCAATCATCAATCATCAATCATCAATCATCAATCATCAATCACCAATCATCAATCATCAATAATCAATCATCAATCATCAATCATCAATCAGCAATCATCATTCATCAATCATCAGTCATCAATCATCAATCATCAATCATCAATCATCAATCATCAATCATCAATCATCAATCATCAATCATCAATCCTAAATAATCAAACATCAATCATCAATCATCAATCAGCAATCAACAATCATCAATCATTAATGATCAATCATCAATCATCAATCATCAATCATCAATCATCAATCATCAATCATCAATCATCAATCATCAATCATCAATCATCAATCATCAATCATCAATCATGAATCATCAATCATCATTCATCAATCATCAATCATCAATCATCAATCATCAATCAGCAATCATCATTCATCGATCATCGATCATCAATCATCAATCATCAATCATCAATCATCAATCAACAATCATCAATCATCAATCATCAATCAGCAATCACCAACCATCAATCATCAATCAGCAATCATCATTCATCAATCATCAGTCATCAATCATCAATCATCAATCATCAATCATCAATCATCAATCATCAATCATCAATCATCAATCATCAATCATCAATCATCAATCATCAATCATCAATCACCAATCATCAATCATCAATCAGCAATAAATAATCATCAATCATCAATCAGCAATCATGATTCATCGATCATCAATCATAAATCTTCAATCATCAATCATCAATCATCAAACATCAATCATCAATCATCAATCAGCAATCAACAATCATCAATCATTAATGATCAATCATCATTCATCAATCATCAATCATCAATTATCAATAAACAATCATCAGTCATCAATCATCAGTGATAACTCGTCAATCATCAATCGTCAATTATCAATCAACAATCATCAAGCTTCAATCATCAATTATCAATCCTCAATCACAAATCATCAATCATCAATCATCAATCATCAATCATCAATCATCAATCATCAATCATCAATCATCAATCATCACTCATCAATCATCAATCATCATTCATCAATCATCAATCATCAATCATCATTCATCAATCATCAATCATCAATTATCAATCATAAATCAAAAATCATCATTCATCGATCATCAATCATCAATCATCAATCATCAATCATCAATCATCAATCATCAATCATCAATCATCAATCATCAATCATCAATCATCAATCATCAATCATCAATCATCAATCATCAATCATCAATCATCAATCATCAATCACCAATCATCAATCATCAATCATCAATCATCAATCATCAATCATCAATCATCAATCATCAATCATCAATCAGCAATCATCATTCATCAATCATCAGTCATCAATCATCAATCATCAATCATCAATCATCAATCATCAATCATCAATCATCAATCATCAATCATCAATCATCAATCCTAAATAATCAAACATCAATCATCAATCATCAATCAGCAATCAACAATAATCAATCATTAATGATCAATCATCAATCATCAATCATCAATCATCAATCATCAATCATCAATCATCAATCATCAATCATCAATCATCAATCATGAATCATCAATCATCATTCATCAATCATCAATCATCAATCATCAATCATCAATCAGCAATCATCATTCATCGATCATCGATCATCAATCATCAATCATCAATCATCAATCATCAATCAACAATCATCAATCATCAATCATCAATCAGCAATCACCAACCATCAATCATCAATCAGCAATCATCATTCATCAATCATCAGTCATCAATCATCAATCATCAATCATCAATCATCAATCATCAATCTTCAATCATCAATCATCAATCATCAATCATCAATCATCAATCATCAATCATCAATCATCAATCATCAATCATCAATTTTCAATCATCAATCATCAATCATCACTCATCAATTATCAATCATCAATCATCAATCATCAATCATAAATCATAAATCACCAATCATCAATCATCAATCATCAATCATGAATCATCAATCATCAATCATCAATCATCAATCATCAATCATCAATCGTTAATCATCAATCGTCAATCATCAATCATCAATCACCAATCATCAATCATCAATAAATAATCATCAATCATCAATCATCAATCATCAATCAGCAATCATCATTCATCGATCATCAATCATCAATCATCAATCATCAATCATTAATCATCAATCATCAATCATCAATCATCAATCATCAATCATCAATCATCAATCATCAATCATCAATCATCAATCATCAATCATCAATCATCAATCATCAATCATTAATCATCAATCATCAATCATCAATCATCAATCATCAATCATCAATCATCAATCATCAATCATCAATCATCAATCATCAATCATCAATCATCAATCATCAATCATCAATCATCAATCATCAATCATCAATCATCAATCATCAATCATCAATCATCAATGATCAATCATCAATCATTAATCATCAAAGATCAATCATCAATCATCAATCATCAATCATCAATAATCAATCATCAATCATCAATCATCAATCATCAATCATCAATCATCATTCAACAATCATCAATCATCAATCATCAATCATCAATTATCAATCATCAATCAAAAATCATCATTCATCGATCATCAATCATCAATCATCAATCATCAATCATCAATCATCAATCATCAATCATCAATCATCAATCATCAATCATCAATCATCAATCACCAATCATCACTCATCAATCAGCAATAAATAATCATCAATCATCAATCATTAATCATCAATCGTCAATCATCAATCATCAATCACCAATCATCAATCATCAATAAATTATCATCAATCATCAATCATCAATCAGCAATCATCATTCATCGATCATCAATCATCAATCATCAATCATTAATCATTAATCATTAATCATCAATCATCAATCATCAATCATCAATCATCAATCCTAAATAATCAAACATCAATCATCAATCATCAATCATCAATCATCAATCATCAATCATCAATCATTAATGATCAATCATCAATCATCAATCATCAATCATCAATCATCAATCATTAATCATCAATCATCAATCATCAATCATCAATCATCAATCATCAATCATCAATCATCAATCATCATTCATCAATCATCAATCATCAATCATCAATCATCAATCATCAATCATCAATCATCAATCATCAATCATCAATCATCAATCATCAATCATCAATCATCAATCATCAATCATCAATCATCAATCATCAATCATCAATCATCAATCATCAATCATCAAAGATCAATCATCAATCATTAATCATCAAAGATCAATCATCAATCATCAATCATCAATCATCAATAATCAATCATCAATCATCAATCATCAATCATCAATCATCATTCAACAATCATCAATCATCAATCATCAATCATCAATCATCAATCATCAATTATCAATCATCAATCAAAAATCATCATTCATCGATCATCAATCATCAATCATCAATCATCAATCATCAATCATCAATCATCAATCATCAATCATCAATCATCAATTATCAATCATAAATCAAAAATCATCATTCATCGATCATCAATCATCAATCATCAATCATCAATCATCAATCATCAATCATCAATCATCAATCATCAATCATCAATCATCAATCATCAATCATCAATCATCAATCATCAATCATCAATCATCAATCATCAATCATCAATCATCAATCATCAATCACCAATCATCAATCATCAATCATCAATCATCAATCATCAATCATCAATCATCAATCATCAATCAGCAATCATCATTCATCAATCATCAGTCATCAATCATCAATCATCATTCAACAATCATCAATCATCAATCATCAATCATCAATCATCAATCATCAATTATCAATCATCAATCAAAAATCATCATTCATCGATCATCAATCATCAATCATCATTCATCAATCATCAATCATCAATCATCATTCATCAATCATCAATCATCAATTATCAATCATAAATCAAAAATCATCATTCATCGATCATCAATCATCAATCATCAATCATCAATCATCAATCATCAATCATCAATCATCAATCATCAATCATCAATCATCAATCATCAATCATCAATCATCAATCATCAATCATCAATCATCAATCACCAATCATCAATCATCAATCATCAATCATCAATCATCAATCATCAATCATCAATCATCAATCATCAATCAGCAATCATCATTCATCAATCATCAGTCATCAATCATCAATCATCAATCATCAATCATCAATCATCAATCATCAATCATCAATCATCAATCATCAATCCTAAATAATCAAACATCAATCATCAATCATCAATCAGCAATCAACAATAATCAATCATTAATGATCAATCATCAATCATCAATCATCAATCATCAATCATCAATCATCAATCATCAATCATCAATCATCAATCATCAATCATCAATCATGAATCATCAATCATCATTCATCAATCATCAATCATCAATCATCAATCATCAATCAGCAATCATCATTCATCGATCATCGATCATCAATCATCAATCATCAATCATCAATCATCAATCATCAATCAACAATCATCAATCATCAATCATCAATCAGCAATCACCAACCATCAATCATCAATCAGCAATCATCATTCATCAATCATCAGTCATCAATCATCAATCATCAATCATCAATCATCAATCATCAATCTTCAATCATCAATCATCAATCATCAATCATCAATCATCAATCATCAATCATCAATCATCAATCATCAATCATCAATTTTCAATCATCAATCATCAATCATCACTCATCAATTATCAATCATCAATCATCAATCATCAATCATAAATCATAAATCACCAATCATCAATCATCAATCATCAATCATGAATCATCAATCATCAATCATCAATCATCAATCATCAATCATCAATCGTTAATCATCAATCGTCAATCATCAATCATCAATCACCAATCATCAATCATCAATAAATAATCATCAATCATCAATCATCAATCATCAATCATCAATCATCAATCATCAATCATCAATCATCAATCATCAATCATCAATCATCAATCATCAATCATCAATCATCAATCATCAATCATCAATCATCAATCATCAATCATCAATCATCAATCATCAATCATCAATCATCAATCATCAATCATCAATCATCAATCATCAATGATCAATCATCAATCATTAATCATCAAAGATCAATCATCAATCATCAATCATCAATCATCAATAATCAATCATCAATCATCAATCATCAATCATCAATCATCAATCATCATTCAACAATCATCAATCATCAATCATCAATCATCAATTATCAATCATCAATCAAAAATCATCATTCATCGATCATCAATCATCAATCATCAATCATCAATCATCAATCATCAATCATCAATCATCAATCATCAATCATCAATCACCAATCATCACTCATCAATCAGCAATAAATAATCATCAATCATCAATCATTAATCATCAATCGTCAATCATCAATCATCAATCACCAATCATCAATCATCAATAAATTATCATCAATCATCAATCATCAATCAGCAATCATCATTCATCGATCATCAATCATCAATCATCAATCATTAATCATTAATCATTAATCATCAATCATCAATCATCAATCATCAATCATCAATCCTAAATAATCAAACATCAATCATCAATCATCAATCATCAATCATCAATCATCAATCATTAATGATCAATCATCAATCATCAATCATCAATCATCAATCATTAATCATCAATCATCAATCATCAATCATCAATCATCAATCATCAATCATCAATCATCAATCATCATTCATCAATCATCAATCATCAATCATCAATCATCAATCATCAATCATCAATCATCAATCATCAATCATCAATCATCAATCATCAATCATCAATCATCAATCATCAATCATCAATCATCAATCATCAATCATCAATCATCAATCATCAATCATCAATCATCAATCATCAATCATCAATCATCAATGATCAATCATCAATCATTAATCATCAAAGATCAATCATCAATCATCAATCATCAATCATCAATAATCAATCATCAATCATCAATCATCAATCATCAATCATCATTCAACAATCATCAATCATCAATCATCAATCATCAATCATCAATTATCAATCATCAATCAAAAATCATCATTCATCGATCATCAATCATCAATCATCAATCATCAATCATCAATCATCAATCATCAATCATCAATCATCAATCATCAATCACCAATCATCACTCATCAATCAGCAATAAATAATCATCAATCATCAATCATTAATCATCAATCGTCAATCATCAATCATCAATCACCAATCATAAATCATCAATAAATAATCATCAATCATCAATCAGCAATCATCATTCATCGATCATCAATCATCAATCATCAATCATTAATCATTAATCATCAATCATCAATCATCAATCATCAATCATCAATCCTAAATAATCAAACATCAATCATCAATCATCAATCATCAATCATTAATGATCAATCATCAATCATCAATCATCAATCATCAATCATTAATCATCAATCATCAATCATCAATCATCAATCATCAATCATCAATCATCAATCATCAATCATCAATCATCAATCATCAATCATCAATCATCAATCATCAATCATCAATCATCAATCATCAATCATCAATCATCAATCATCAATCATCAATCATCAATCATCAATCATCAATCATCAATCATCAATCATCAATCATCCATCATCAATCATCAATCATCAATCATCAATCATCAATCATCAATCATCAATCATAAATCATCAATCATCAATCATCAATGATCAATCATCAATCATTAATCATCAAAGATCAATCATCAATCATCAATCATCAATCATCATTCATCGATCATCAATCATCAATCATCAATCATCAATCATCAATCATCAATCATCAATCATCAATCATCAATCATCAATCATCAATCATCAATCATCAATCATCAATCATCAATCATCAATCATCAATCATCAATCATCAATCATCAATCACCAATCATCAATCATCAATCAGCAATAAATAATCATCAATCATCAATCAGCAATCATGATTCATCGATCATCAATCATAAATCTTCACTCATCAATCATCAATCATCAAACATCAATCATCAATCATCAATCAGCAATCAACAATCATCAATCATTAATGATCAATCATCAATCATCAATCATCAATCATCAATCATCAATCATCAATCATCAATCATCAATCATCAATCATCAATCATCAATCATCAATCATCAATCATCAATCATCAATCATGAATCATGAATCATCAATCATCATTCATCAATCATCAATCATCAATCATCAATCATCAATCATCAATCATCA